>JAJONR010007796.1:0-33921 GCA_029582245.1 Solanum etuberosum
CGGAAACTGACACATGGACTATTTAATTCAATTTTAGCAATTTTAGGTCTTTTCGTTCAATTCTTACGCACCTGCAAGAGGTGTATTCACCATCTTGGTATCGTTCAGTGATGAGATTCCATCACCAATGAGGCTTTTCCAGTCTGCGATTTCCATTCTTCAAGCAATTTTGCAGTTCAACGCTCAAAAGGTCCATCCCTTCTTTATTTCATTCTATGTTTCAAATACTCGGATACCTTGATCTGTCATTTAATTTACTGAATATTTGGATGTTTTATTTGTTTTTAAAAAAGTTGCATTAATTGTAGAATCTCCAATCGGAAACTGACACATGGACTATTTAATTCAATTTTAGCAATTTTAGGTCTTTTCGTTCAATTCTTACGCACCTGCAAGAGGTGTATTCACCATCTTGGTATCGTTCAGTGATGAGATTCCATCACCAATGAGGCTTTTCCAGTCTGCGATTTCCATTCTTCAAGCAATTTTGCAGTTCAACGCTCAAAAGGTCCATCCCTTCTTTATTTCATTCTATGTTTCAAATACTCGGATACCTTGATCTGTCATTTAATTTACTGAATATTTGGATGTTTTATTTGTTTTTAAAAAAGTTGCATTAATTGTAGAATCTCCAATCGGAAACTGACACATGGACTATTTAATTCAATTTTAGCAATTTTAGGTCTTTTCGTTCAATTCTTACGCACCTGCAAGAGGTGTATTCACCATCTTGGATGGGTTAGCATATACACCTTGTTGGGATGGTTATTACCAGTTGAATTGTTAGTTAAAATACAATGTTTGTTTTCATTATTACTTAAATTTTATTGTATCTTTTAAATTCACCGTTATGTAACGATGAAAAGCCTCATTTTGTGTAACGACCGATTTAGTGTGATCACGTCGTTACCTTAATATTTTCTTCTCATATTGTCTTTACTTATTATTTAATAATCCTATTTTCTTGTAACAATACAATCTATCCAAACATTGTAATGTAATACGACACATTATGAAACAATACGTACAGCCATCCAAACAAGGTGTTAGGGGTTACGAAATTCCAAAAATAAAAGGTTCAGGGGGGTAATAGGACGCCCCTGTAGAATAGTGGGGGTGAGCCATTTTCTCTATTCTTAAACATATTTACAAGATATTAGTTTTAAAAATCTAATAAAAACTGGACATGCGTAAATCAAAATCTTCTCAAAATAAATACGGTAAAAAGTAGACAAACGCAAATTGATAAGAGCATATTAATTTCGAGTAATGACGCAGCACATTAACTTTCAATTAATAAAAATATGTGTTTTCGGTCCTTTCATGTAGAAAATACATTATATTTGACAATATTTATAGAACTACATATACAACTGTCAAATATATTGTGAAGCAACAATATAAATTCAACAGAACACATGAAATGGTTAGTAATTATGGTAAACTTGTGAATATTCATAAGCAAATGATTAAAAGTGTACAATAGTTTTGACTCAATTAAGTTTTAAATTGATAGGATATTATTCAAATGTTCTTACAGTTTCCTTAATTGGTCCTCTCCTGAATCTCTACCCTCCCATTTATGTTTTTGTTATTTTGCTTCGGCATTTGTACCAATTATAGTAATTCCTCAATATTAATTCTTTAAACAAACAAAATTTTGCAGGTATTTTCGATATGTCAATGTCAGATAATTTGAGCTAACAGTGATATTTCAGAATAGGAAAAAGTTATTAAAAAAAAATCTTTTTTTTTGGCTGTAAGAATAGACCCATGCAACTGAATAGTATGTTGAGTTTGTCCTTAGTCAAATATGATGGTGCAATATCTGTCTTCACTCGGATAGTTAAAATATGGATATCCATATTATATATTTTACCCATATTTATCCATATTTTCATGGGTTCAAAATAGATTGAAGTCCATATTTACCCAATCAAAATATAAGTGATCCAACTCATTAAATGTGGGTTAAATGGACTGATTTTATAAATATGGGCTGAAATTACCGGCTCTAGTTACAACAAACACTACATAAGGTTAAAAGTACATATTCTTCGGGATTTGCAAAACCCACTTAACAATATCACAAAGTTGTACCAAACATTTGCAATTTCAGCAGTTGAAGTGAAAGTAGAAATTCATGTACCTTTGATGAATTTGAAGCCATCTTACACTCCAAACCGTTTACGAGTATAATATTTTCCATCACCATGCACAAGGCAGAAGATACATCATGGTTGGTGTGCTTTCTCTTGTTTCTGCTCACAGATCTCACAAAAAGAAATTAAAAACATAGATCAGACATGGAAACTATTGAATGCTTATTCTATATTTTTGATATATTAATTGCAAGATAGTGATGAAAGTACAAAAGGAAGGCGGGAAGACGAGATGTCGTCTTCTTGAGGACTTATAAATTCCACTAGGTTGTCTAAATCATTAACTACAACTCTGTTACACCATAAAAACATGTTCCGTGAGCATTTGAATTTCACAAATGGCAAGGATGAATTACCAACCTCAGAACACCTATAATTTCTTTCTATCCATAATTGAAGCTTATTCTAATTAGATCAGTCAGTTAAATGAGACTCGAGCGCAAAGGCAGGAGTGCTCCCCTGCCTCCTCTCTCAAGTAAAACTTTCCTAGGGCAGTCAACCAAGGTTTTCCGGTAAGCACCAAAAAGCATCATGATCTGCACCTCTGTCCACATGGTATGTCCATATCTGACATATAGTAGAGTGGAACAGTACCTTCAGCTTTAATTAACCTACAGTGACTGTTTATGCAAGGAGTCAAAAAATTATACTTCTTAAGGTGGGTCCAACTCAAATTTCCACTCAAATTTTTTTCCATAAATTCAAAGATTCAGAATACAACCCATGTTCCACGTTCAATTTTACAAAATCTGATGAAAAATATGCAATTTGTTTTGAGTAACAAATCCAGACAGGCAAGAGTAGAATATAAAAAATGGAATACGAGTAGCTTCCACAAAGTTTAAAGGTTCCCACATTGAAAGGGTATACATTAACCTACAAAAACACAAGGATGGGCGGACATCATCTCATACAACCCGTGTCCTCGCCACTCTCTAAACCAAGAAGAATATCTGAATTTTTGGTTGAGCTCAACACAAGCTGCATTCCCGAACTTAATCTTTGGATAGGAATCAAATTACCTCTTCAGCATAACTGCGGAAGACTCTTTTTTCCCATGTTCAACAGAAAGATAATCATTATGCAGATAACCAGCAAAATTGGGGTCTACATAAACTGCAACAGCTTCAGACTTCTCACTTCCATCATCCATCAACTGGATGGACAGATGAGTAGGGGAAGATGTCTGCAAGAAGAATCACATAATAACACAGCATATAAATGTACTTGAATACGGTACCGTAAATGAAAAAGAGAGGGGTCCAACGGCAAAAACAAACAAGTAGCGAGGGACCTACACAATCAAACCGGTAAATGTTCTCCTCATGGAGGAGGACATGAGCATCTTCGTAATAAACTGAATCAACATACTTCTCAGGTTTTCGTGATCTTTCATATTCATATAACTGAAGCAGCTTACCGTCCAGTTCGTCACTTGAAACAGTTTGAAGCTAAAGTACAAATAAATAAACCAAAGGTATGGTCAAGAACCACCAAATCATATCATACCAGATTACGTTTAAATAATTAGAGCGAAAATACCTGCTTGACCAGTTTATATATCAATTTGTCCAAAGTAAAAAGCACATATGACTGGTTCCCAATGATTGATCTGCAATCATCCTCAAACTTTGCATTATCTGCCGATCCATCTAGCAAACTATACAGAGCACGTATGAATCTGCACACACATCCACTGTTGTTAAAAAATAAGCAAGCAGATGACCTAATCAAACCAAAAGAAAACAAACTTGCAATCCACCTGGCATACGGATCAGAATCAGTATCCTTTCCAGTTTTCCACTTTGATTCAGATGATGCTGCATTCAGCTTTGCTGATAATAACCTTTCATACAAAATCTGGAAAAATAGAAGGGAAAACAAGGAATACAACTTACACCTCTTTAGGTTCAGACAAGAAGCAAGGTTTCAAGGTAGTTAACATTTAGCAGTACCACAATTTAAAAGTAACTCTCCTCACCTGATGAAGCCTGAAAAGCACGTAGAAATCGTCATTTCCATAAAAGACCTGCAGGCCATTCTTTACACCCCCACATTGCGGTGAAACCACGTGTTTAGCAAGAGGCTTCGAAGTAAGCAAAAATCGTTCAGACATTTGAAGCACAGTGCCATCACCTCCAATAAAGTTTGCTTCACTCGTGCCCTCCACCTCACCTTCACTCTCAACTTTACCATCAAGCTCATCATGCTCTACATCATCCTCCTCCTCGTGCTCCTCCCTAGAGCACTCATCAGCTGCAGATTCACTACCTGAAACATCTTCTCCTGCCTCAGAAACATTTTCACTATCCTCATCATCAGCATCTGCATCATTATCAGCAGCATCCTGACAACCAACTACTTCAGCACCCCCAGATTGATATTGCATACTTCCATTGCGGGAGGCACAATCTCGAAAGCCAACAAAATTGTCCTCTTCAAAGTCCCCATTAGGCGACAACTCACCTTCTTCTTTCTCATTTTTGGAGGGATCAACTGAATCAGCGTTATACCCATTAATTCTAGAACCTTCAGCAAACCCGTCATTTACCAAGGGAAGTGATCTAGAAATGTCACCCTGTGTCAAAGAAGAGAAACACATTTACCTTTGAGTAATCATATGATCATTAGCGTAAATCATACTTAACATAGTTATGAGCTTCACACCTCTGAAGTTGGTAAGTTATCAATATTACACTTGGCTCCTTGGCCCTCCTCAGCAGTACCATTACGGGGTCGTGTATCGCGGCCTGGATAAGCAAAATCAGTTTGGTAAATTAAGGAACTTGGTCAAAACTAAACAACACCACCAGTAAGTCCAACAAATTCAGCATGATTAAGACAGTGAAGAAACATCCATCAATCACCACAAATTAGACGTAGTCCAAATATATATATACCTGAAGTACTTTCTGATCTTGCACAAACATTATCTGCTCCGAGGGAAGCAGCTGCATCAGAACTAATTAAGTGTTCACCATCTGCCGCTAATCCATCTTCCTTGGGATGAGCGTCTGTATTTCTGACGCTTGTCCTGGAAGAATTTACTTGTTGAGGGGAACACTTAGCATCTCCATTGCAGACAATTTTTGATTGCTTAGACTTAGTAGTGTTAGCATCCATACTAGAACTTCCATCACTTTCACCAATGCTAGTTCCATTTCTCTTCAAACCACGATGCTTCGACAAGACATCATCGTCAGTAGCCTCAGAGCCATGAAGACGATAAGTGGCACCAAACATTGGCTCAAGAAAGGTGGTCCATAACCTTAGTACTTTATTCAACTGCTCTTCTGTGGAACAAACCTCTTTGAAAGAATACTTGATAAATTTGTACAAGTCTTCATGAACTTCAGGATCAGAAAATTCAAAATCAAGATGAGGACTTATTGGATGTCTACTACCAGCAGCAATAGCAAGAATCATGTCATCTTCTTTCAGCTTTTGATCCTTAATTTCTTTGATCTCCGCCACTAAGGCTGTCAATCAGAATCATGAAACTATAAGAAACAACTCCAGGAAACATTTAACTAAAAATATCAATGTTGATACATTAAAGATTAAACAGTCATGCGATACTTAGGCTTTACATTACTGACTGATCTCACCATCAAATACTCGGAACTGTGTAGCAGTAGCACACAATAAATAGAAAAAAACATACCGCAAGGAAACAAGAATAACTAGGACCAGAGAACAGGAGAAACATACTTGAAAAGTGTGACAAGCTCACTAGAACAAGCAGTCTATATTTCTAAATAATGGTAAGACATAAATGAAGCCTGTAGCTAGTACATCAGAATGCTAGTAGTATCTGTATAGGAAATAAAGGCAGAAAAGAACATACACGACAGTCCAGCTTTAAAGGCTAGCATGTATCAAGGGAGTGAATATCCAATTAAGATGTGAATAACGCTAGATAGTAACTCGAAAAAAGAGTAAGAGAAAATACTATTACATGCAATGATTCAATAACTATAATGCCAGTTTCTGAGAGAAAGTATCGGCAATGTTGCTAGAGATGATATCAAGTAAAGTCGCTAGAAAAATTAGAAGAGGATGATTGCAGTGTCAGTAAGTCACCAACTTGTTGTTCGAAGACATCTAACTGACAAATAAAACAGGTTTTACAAGTCAAACTACAAAACTAAAGCAGCAGATCTTCTGCATGGACGAAAGTAGTATGTTCAGACTGCATCTATCTCAAAAATAGAAAAGAAGCAACATATCTAACATAGTAAAGGAAACAAGGAATTGATGGCTTGTCCTGAAGGTGTAAGAATTGAAAAGAATGGAAAGCTTTGGAACCAACAGAACAAATGAATAATGGAAAGCACACAAACATTATGGTGCACTAATATAAGCCTGATAGAAATAACATTTGTTATCGCCATATCACCATGAAAAATGCAGGTTGAGAATCAAAATAACTGTGAGAAAATCCACAGTGAAAAACATGATCATCAAATACAAACTGAACGCCGGAACTCACATTTTGTGCTAAGGTTCTTCGAATCTTGTTGCTTGAAATAGAAACTTCGGTGGTCAAGTGACTTGTAATGGTTCTTAGAATAAATTTCAGCCCACACTTTGTTGAAGTCTGAGCGACACTTTGTCCACTCCTCCTGTTTCTGCTTCAAGCGGGTTAATACAACAGGCAGCGTAAGAGGTGGGCTTCTCCGCAAAATGTCCATCACATCCAGACCATGGTCACCATAGATTCGTTCAATGCACCTTAAATTCAATGCTGCATAAAGTAGAACTTCATGTATCAGCAAGCTACAGATCTACATATCTTTTATGTTAATGAACTGAAAAAGAAAGAGAGGAGCATCTTGGTGATATCAGAAATGCCAAACCTGTGAAGTGGTCTTCAATGCGGATTGGGCCATCCGCACCAACTGAATTGTCAGTAAGAGAATTCAATAACTCTTCTGCACGCTTAGCGGTTGAACTCACTGACTCCAATAACATGTCGAGCTCAAACCTGATGTCAACGGAATAACCATCATTATGAAATACAGAGGAAAATAACTAAGCAAGCCTTGAGAGAATATAAAAACAGAAGGTTTTATGAGTCAATAAGCTATTTCAAGAACCATATATATTTGGTAGTTCTTATTTGTCATGATAATTGCAGCTCACAAATGAGAGATGAGCTCGTAGAAGTAATAGGAAGGCCAGATTTTCTTCACTCTTCTAAACTGATTGTTTCCTTCAGATCTATTTTGTTTTCTAATATTCATCATACCCAGGTTTCTCTCTTTCCCTTTCTTTTCCTTTTCTCATTTTCTTTGGTTTGCAATGGGCTAGGCTTAACCCGTTAACAGTTGTTAAGAAACCTACCTATCATCTTCACATCGAAACAGACTTTCTTCATACTGGTTTCTACGCATGTGCTTGAATGAGTAGTCCTCACTTCCTGAGGTCACAGATACCCAGTGATCATTCAACACTTGAGCCCCGAGCTCTGACCTTTGGCTCGCTGTAGGTATCGGATACTGCGGAACACAGATTTAACAAGTTCAAGTTAATATATAGTTCATAATGGATAGAGATTCCTCCACATAAGATCTTATCAGAAAGACAGATAGAGCAATTTCTTACGTCTTCAGGAAGAAGTCGATAACTGGGAGTGCAGCTCTGACAGTTTGAAAGGTCAAGCTCCTGAATGGATTTTCCCCAGTATTTCTCCTTGTACCGGTCCTTTTCCTTACCTCCATCAATATCACGCTTCTGTTCTTTGTCTTTCTCCTCCTCCTTCACCGACTTAGATGTATGCCCTTCATTCCACAAAGGTTCTGTTATTAACAGAAGACTTCATCAGACTATAGTGGTAAACAACAGGCACCCAACAAGACAAACAAGTGATTTTTGCTGTCTCTCTCTGTTCTTTTTCTGTTTTCTTTTGCTTTTTTTGGTGGTTAAGTTTCAGGTGTTGTGCTACTTACTTTTGCTCATAACACCTGCAAGAAATCCATCTGCAAAGTAGGTATAAATTCAGAGTCCCACAGATGTAACATTGAAATTATACAAACTTAAAATACCAGAATTACCAATTCGTTCGCAGCGCTCCAAAAACTCATTGAATCCCTCCATAAGATCAGGATATTTTCCAAGTAAATCAGCAACCTGAAATAACCGTTTCTTACAAATTGTGATGCTTAAATGCAAATCATCTAGTATATTGATTTCAAATATTGTAGTGTTATTCAGCTAGTTTTCCACCACAAGGCGAGGATAAAGTGACCACCCCTGGCTGGATAACTCAGAATCAATTTGTATTACTAGCATGGCTTGTGCCTAATCAATGTCCATTATATGATATATTAAATTTTTGAATGTCTCCTATCTGTTAGATAAAACAAAGAAAGTTCACTGCAATAAAGCGGTAAAAAGTACAAGATAGACATACCAAACTTTGTAACTCCTTTCTTGTAATTATTTCTGTACTATAAATATGGAGGCACTTTAAGAATGCCTGGTAATCAGTTGGACTGCGTAGTCTCTCCTTTACTCTTTCACAGAAAGTGAACTCTTGGCTATACATATCTGGCATGATCACGGCAAATCATAATTCAAGGTCAATCATCAAATCTAATGACACTATGCAGGATACAAAAATTATATATTAAGAACTCCAAGATGAAACAACAAAGTGAAACTCGCAGGTTAGGAACACCCTCCACCAGAATAAAGGAGCAAGGACAAGTTATAGCAAAAATGACACGAATTTTTTTTAAAGGATCACCCTTTTGAATTTTCAGCATAAGATGGAACTTTTGAGATTAAAAATGAACTAACAACAATCAGAACTTCAAAACTCAAATAGAAACCTAAGATATATGAAAATCATACAGCAAAACAGACTGTACTGAGGGGCCATAAACCTAAAGAAAGTAAGGGAAAAAATGCTAAAGAACAAATCATATACAAAAGCATTAGCCTCCTTATATACTAACGATCAGAATGCTAGTCATGCACTCACTTTTCACGCCATCTTTATCATCGTAAGTGCCTCCAAACTCTTCAACCCTTCGAGCAGATTTCCTTTTATCAGTAATGCGGTGCATGCTTAAATCTCCATTATTCTCATTATCAGGTTCTCTGTAATCCTGATCGCGACCTCTGCGGTCCCTGTTCTCTTTTTCAGCACGCCTCTTTTGCTCTTTATGCAACTTTATCATTGTTTTATCATCTTCCATCTCAGGGGGCTCAACACTAAGATCACGTTCTGCATGAGGATTGATAATTCTATCCCGACGGAAACGTTGCTAGAACAAATAATTGGCAGACTCATCAATATGGTAGTGGAACAACTAGAACTAAGAAACTAGAATTAGTAACAAGATAAATTATAGAATACCTTGTCCATGTTTGATTGCCGAAGCAATGGAATAGAAGAGCTCCTCTCATCATAACGCTGGAAAGAAGGGCGGCCAAATAATGTTTGTGTTGCTGATGCAGTACCTGAATTATCTGGCAGGAATCTCGTGAACTCATCCAGCAAATCTGCATGGTCTTCAAAAAGGGCTGCAACCTACTCATATAGAGAGTAGCGAAACATTTAAAATATAAAAAAATTCTATCATATTTATGCACCAAATATGAAGTGTAGTACCTCCTTGTACACCTCAGTGATGCCCTTGTGTTCCTTCCTATACATGTTCAAAATGTCTAGAAAAGACTTGTACACATGATCATCATTTTGGAAACGTTTCTGCAGGAATCAGAACCCTCACATGTTATTAGCGAATTTCCTAGCAAATGAACTGACATTATTATCACTACAATTAAAAGCACCAACACTATTACCTTTATTTTGTTCACAAAGCTGATAGCTTCTTCAAACTCAACTGTTTTCTTTGGAGGAGCCTGCTCTTCATCAGTGAGGGTTATTTCATAGCCCTTTGGTAAGAAAGTATTGAAGCCAAGGATCAAATTTGGATGCCCTTTAAACAAGTCTTTAACTCTTGCTATGACACCCGCAGTGTCAATTCTGTGAGGGAAAATAAAAATAATTATGCAGAAGTACCCCATGAATAATCAGAGTTGGAGATTACCTTCTTTTTTGTTTGTTTTGGGAAAAAAGAAAATGAGAGACGGAAGGGCAGACAGCAAACCTTTGAGCCTTAAAGTCTTTCATAACATCAAGGAACAAGTCATATTTCTCCCTTTGGTCTTGAAACATGTCCTTAACTTCCTTCAAATAAGACAATGCATCATTAGTTGTCAACTTTTGGGTACTAGCACTGGCACCAGTACCCCCTCCAGCAGTGCCGCCACCACCGCTGCCTCCACCACCAGCGGCACTTCCAGGAAGCTGTGATTGGCCGTACCTGCGTTGGGAGAAAAAGAAAAAATTATACAAAGAATCAAACCAAAAATAGCCACCAATTTTTTTACTGTAATCCATGTAATTGACGATTTTCCTCCCATCATATACTTTAAATGGGATTAAGTATAGTTATTATCCACTCCTAACGCCTTGGTTAATTTGGACCCACAAGTCATAGTTTTAAATTCTTCGCTCAAGATTGTCAACAACTCAACAAAACAAAACCAAATAAATACTGCTTTTGTTTCTAGTTTTCCTTTGCCCAAGAGATTGACTAAAGAAGTAGTTCTAAAGAAAAATAGGAAAAAAAAATTGATATGGTAAATCCACCCCAGACCCCCAGTCCAGGAGCCCACAGTGGCCTTATTCCACTTCGGTCCCTTGATGATTCGAATCCTTAGAAGGCCCTTTTCACTAACCAGTCCCTCCCTTAGAAACCCATAGTTCCATTTCTGGGAAATCAAACCGGTCTCCTTAATTGGATTGTTGATGAAACAGTCTGTTAATACTTAAAACAGTTTAAACGAAAGATACCAAATTAAATCCACCAAATTAAAAGCAGCATGCATAAAGATCAAAACTTTAATTTAAACATCCCCTAGAAATTCTCCGAGGGTTAGAAGTAAACAAGGATATGACCTAAGCGCAAATCTTTAGGTATGGCGGAAGGCTACATCTATCAACTTCTGATCACAGAAATATTAGCCATCATCAACCACATAGAAACTAAAAGTCTCTAATTTACTCAAAAAACTAGCAAAAAAATTCAGCAAATTCAAAGCTAAAAAAAAAAAAAAAACTTATCATAACAGAGAACTTTTCAACACCAAAACGACCTGATTTAAACCTATAAAACTCCAGAAACACAAAACGAGAAGAGCTTACGATTCTCCCTTTGAAGAACCAAATGGACGCTTAAATTGAGGATTAGCATATCCATCCTCCCTTAATCTCTTCATAGCTTCTGCAAAACAAACAGTAACAAAGGCTAGTCCATAACAGTTCAAAATTCAAAACCGAAAAACAAAACCAAAAAAAAAATTAAAAAAATTACTCATCTCATTATCTAGAAACTAGAAAAACTCACCTTTGAATTATTTTTCCTCCTCAGATTTTCTGAAGAAATTCACAGCAGATCTAACAAGTGGTTGACGAGAAAAACAGTTCAAACGTTTGGATCAAAAAAGAAATAATTGTTATTCTCTATGATTTTCGCCTTTTCTCCTTTCTCTCTCTAACGTCGGAGAAGAACACAAAAACAATTTTGAAGAGGGGAGTGAAAATGTATTAACATTAGAGAAAATAACAAAATGTATTAACTATAGTATTATCTTTGTAACGTGACCCGGTTTTTTACATACTCCACTAACAACACCATGTATGATAAAGTATTTATTTATTTTCAAAAGTAATTTGATTTAGCAAAAGGGCTTCGGTTTTTTCAAATTTCTTGCCCTATATTTTGGGCTTTAAATGTGTTCTTGCTTTTGGGCTCAAGTTGGGTTTGAGGTTATGGATAAGCCCAAATATTTTTCAATGTTCAACTTAAATCAACTTAATTGATTGATAGGTTTATAGTTACGTAATGACGAAAAGTCTCATTTTATAAAATAATTGATTGATGTAATCGTGCCTCTAAGAATTCTAACAGAAATTTGACTCGTCTTGTAAAGTCCCATAAAATTTCGGTATTTACTTCTATATTTGCAGGTTTGTGGCTCTAAATTTGCACATCTGAATTATGAGAAAAGGGGTGAAGGACATATTTGGTCGACCTAAAGTGCTTGCATAAATGCGAAGGTGGAGTGGTAAGTATTTCTTCATTCTTAACCAGAGGTCTTGGGTTCGAGTCCCTCGGGGTATAGAGTCGCCTTTGTTAGGGAGCACTTTACCCCTAATTTGGGACTTCCCGACATCAATCCAGATTCAGTCGGAATTTAACCCTCATTATGGGACTTTCCGATGCTAATCTAAATTTAGTCGGACTCCAATATAGATACCGGACAACGGTTGGGAAGACAAAAAAAAATATGAATTGATTTCCTTACTTAAATTATTAATTCAAGTTTCGTATAATACAATATTTTATATATATTTTTTGTAGAAATAAGACTATATAATTAAAAGTGATGACAAAAATACTTTTATAAGTAATCACAAATATATTAAAATTTCCTTATTTGATTTATTGATACTAGCTTACTTGAAACACAAGTTAGATTTCAGTAATTAATATATCATTATGTGTGTTGAACATCTAAAATGATTTTGATGCGGTATTTACTAGGGGAAAAAAAAGATAAATATTTGTTCGGATTGGGTTATATTTTGATTCAATGAGTTATATATTATTTTAATATAATTGATGGGTCATTTTAAATTTAGACATGTTGGATCAACAATAAAAATATCAAAATCAAATGATTTAATCGAATTTGGATTTATCTTATCACGCCTACTAGGGTTACTATACGTTGGACTTTAGAAGGATCTTTTGGGTGATTGCATCAAATAAGTTTAAAAAATTATCATATAAACTCCATTTTTAAAATAAAGAGTATTTTGTTAGCGGCACAAATAATCGAATAACATCATATTGGCCAGGGGCGTAGGCACATGTATGTGTTGGACACCCTCCGTCGGAAAAAATGACACATATATAAGTAAAATAATACACGAAATGATTAAATAACTTATTTTAGACACCTTTGACATAATAGATTGTTATAGCCTAGTGGTTTAAGGTGTCTTGAATGTGTGTTTGGAGATTTTAATGAGCCAGTGCTCGCGTGTTCAAATCTCATTTGCAATAATTTTTTCCCTTTTTTAAAAAAAGCTTTTGTTGTTTAATTTTTGGACTCTCTTCGTGAAATTTCTGATTCCGCTATTAATATTGACAGTATCAAATAATATTAATATTATTTAGTGGGAGAATTAATATGTTATTTTACATGAATTTTTATATTAAATTTCTTAAGGACAACAAGATAACAATTTATGTATGCATAATAAATATAATAATTGTGTATACACACTCATCACAATTTTTGAGGTGGAACTGCCTAGAGCTATAATTAATTATGTCACATTAGTAATTGATTAAAATATTGACTGACATTTCACCAGGATAAGCATACACTACTTTGGATAAGTTTATATTTAATGAAAATTTTGAAGACACTTAAACGGTGAGGTCGAATTCTTTGACAAAATTCAACTCCTACTTTATGACATTCTAGACAAATTCTTTGGCAAAAAAAATTGGAGATTTTTTTTAAATATTCAGATTGAAATGTGTATTCAGATCTAAATATTTAGATCTTAATGCATAACTTAGTATTCGATTCTCAACTATATATTTATATTTTAGGAGGATCCTATTATCTCCTTAAACTATTTTATAGTAGAATTATTTACTTCCAAATGTTGAGTTGGCAAAGAAAGTGTAATTCTCTTTTTCAAAGAGAGTGAGAGGCACACTTTCTTATTATTTTTTTTCATATTAATTTTTTTATTTTTTAAATTTATTTATGGTACCTTATTTATCTTTTTCATTTTACTTTCTTTTTCTTCTTTCTCTATTTCTTCAACAATCGTCTGATTTAAGTTGTCAGCATAGAATCATCTCACAATTAATAATAGTTACTATTAACACCATCTTTTTTCTTCTTCTTTTTTTCAAAAGAAATCCACTTCACTTGAAAAAATTCGAAGAATACGAGATCAAATTAAAAATCAACACTTTCCCATAGCTAAGTGTTCATAAGTTCAAGCACAAGAACACAAAATTGAACAAGATAGAGGAAACCCAGTTGAGTGAATAAATTAACAAAGCATCGAGGTCAAAATTAGTATCTTTTACGGCTAAATTTTTACTACTTCAAGTACAACAACACACAAAATTGAAGAAACTCAAATTCGAATCAGATCCAAAAGTTGATTAGTGATTACTATACAAGTATATCAACATTAAATTCTTTAGAAGATTTTCTCCTTTTAAATTATTGTAAGCCAAATAAATATGCTTACGACTTTGAAAATCCGTAAACTTTCAAGGATTTCACCAATCAAATTCATATTTCATTCAAATATACTTCATTTTTTAGCTTCCCAAACTCCGACAATATTCTCATCGGAGAAAACCCATTAAATACCAAACCTAGATACTCAAGATTGGCTAAGTTATCAATTTTTACTGGAAATATAAGTTCATATGCATGTATAAGATTTACAGCTCCGTCAAATTTTCGATTTGCGGCGGATATCTCTGCTAAAATTGTTCCCCAAATTAAGATATTGAAGTTTTTGAAGTCGATGAATATCCAATGGTATGAAACCCAGAAATTAATTCTGAAAAGGTCCAAATATTGCATATTGAAATAGTTGTATAAGAAAATTGGGAACTTCTCTGGAAATAATTCAAACAAAGATTAAGAAACTAAAAATTTTGAGGTTAGAAATGGAACTTGGAATTTCTACTTCAATGGCAGAAAATTTTTAGTCAAAGAAAATGAAAAAGAAAAGAAGAAATGGGCTGAAATAGAAAAGAAAACAAATATAAAAGGGAAATAGAATAAAAATGAATAATAGTATTTTTATTTTAAAAATACAATATATTGACGTGGCAACGCGCATGCAGCCCACTATTTACCACAAATCTTGGTGCGACCTGTTAAGGGTTAATAGGATCCCTGTATAATATAAGTGTGTAGTCAAAAATTGACTAATAGATTGAGAGGTAATTTGACCATTTTCTCCTTAGTATTCAAATGCTTATTTAAATTCAGACGTCTTAATTTTATTAAAAATAAATAAGGCCTAAAATAAATTTGGTGGGATGTTTTTAAAATTTGAAACTGTTTACCAAATAGTGTAACATTTTGCTCGATTAACTTATCGCACATAAATTTATATTTCATGAATAATTTACATTAAAGCAAAATTTACCTTGTTTCTACTCGAAGAATAACAAAGGTATATTCCTTTATTTGAAAAAAAGTTCTACCCATAAACAGAAAAAGATTTTGACCTACTTGAGAAGTATGATTTCACATATGAATATATCATTACACAATCTTCCTTTATTAACACTAAAAACAATCACAGAAGTGAATTTTTTGAATGAAAAAGTAGCATCAATATTGTTACATATTACTCTCTTTGGTTCATTTTATGTGCCACTATTTGATTTAATATTATTATTTTAAAAAAATTAAAAATTACGATCTAAAACAATCCTTAAATATTTATGTCACTGTAAATCATTTCATAAAAAAGAATTGGATTTTAATGCTAAATTGTTTCTAACTATAATAAGATGACATTATTTTTTTAGATGAACTAAAAACAGAAGGTTATACGTAAAATGGGACGGAATATAAACTAAAAATTCTAAAACTTCGCTCAAAAATTAATGGTAGCTTGTCAAATTTATAGGAAAAATTACCTAACTACACAACCTTTCTTTCCATGTTCTCTAAAATTTTCTACCATTTTAAAATACTAGTGAATTGAGCCGCGCTTCGCACGGTAATAAGTTTTTGAACAATTTATTCATAACATGCGAATGATAAAATTGATCTCTTAACGTACATGAGTAACAAATTTGAAACATAATTTTCCTTTGTACATTTAAAAATAAGTATTCAACCTTACTTCCTTTCATAGGAAATTTTAATCTTTAGTATGTTTATATACTATATTTTAAATTTAAATCTAAAAATGTGGCTACTATATTAATAAACACATAAACTTGTCTAACAGTCTCATTTACTTGCTACCATGTTTTCTATCGTTATATAAAAAATATATTTACTTTGTTCTTCTTTATTTCTCTTCCTTTCCATGACTTCTTTCTACTCACCACTCTTCTTTAATCTTTGTATTTTCATTCACCTTCATTTATAAAATTGAAAAGAAATAGAAAAAGAATAATATTATAAATCAAATCTATCTTTTCTTTTTCTCTTCAAATTCGTCATCTTTAGTCTCCTATTAATTTTATCTAACTGTCAATTCTTATTTTTCTCTTATGATAATATTTATTATTGTGCCTTGTAAATTATATATGAAAGATATTGAAATAACTCTCCCTAAACAAAGCATACTATGTAATAATATGAAGAATCATTAATATTTGTATAATTGTATCACACAACATTTATTCAATTTAATTAGAAAATATGAAAATTATTTAATCAGTTAGGACTTAGGACTTGGGAGCAATAATCTTAACTGGAGAACAAATAACTAAGAATGCGAAAAGAACCAACATAATAATACTAAATTATTCTAATATTTTTTCTTTTTTGTCACTAATGTGTAAGTTAGCGAATTCTTCTTCATGTTAGTAGTTGTTTCTATGTTTTTCAATTTTTATTTTATCTCTTATTATTGATCTTTTAAATTGCTCGTACAAATACAACCAAAACAAAAAAAATATGAATCTCACAAGATAATTTTGATTAAACAAAGTTAAACAAATAAAATAGTGAATATGACAAGTGAAGATCTACATTCTTTCTTTGTCTTCACCGTCTTCCTACTTATTTAACATAAAATAATTGAAAACAAATTAAATTATGACCTGGTATCTATTGTTGATGGGAGGTGACATTTATCTCGTGAAATTAGTTAAAATGCGCGCGCAAGCTTATCTAAACATCACACCATTATAAAAAAAAGTTAAAAACATGAATCTCACAAGTCAAATTCTGCTATTTGCTTCTCTACCTTTTTGCACATAATATATAATCCTATTCCTGTTTAGCATAAAATAATTGAAAAGAAATCAAGCAATTTATAACAACTCCATATATTTTTATCATACATAATATGCAAAGAGAGCGAGAAAAAACAAAAAAATATATGAAAATTAGACTTTTAGACATAAGCTTACAACTGCAAAACTGAAGTACTACATGCGATATATATGAATGAAGAATTTGAGAAAACCCAAGGAATATGGGAGAAGATTAAATGCATGAATATTAATATGTATTAACTGTTAAACTAAAATGAGATTAAATAATTGTTGATCATCTACGAACACGAAAGAAATGAAAAACGGACGAAGAAGATGAAAAAGTCTCATAAATATGTATTAGTTATTCTATTTCATTAGAAATAAAAAATTGTTACAACGAGAAAAATGGAACAAAAGAAGTCAAAAGAAAGAAAATAAAAAAAAGGAGATTCTCAGCTAAAGAATATATGTGTATTGTTATTTTATTGTACAGTAAGTAGTCACTAAATTACCAAATTAATGATAATCACTCTTGAGTTTTTCTAAACTAAAAAAGAGATGAATAATTAAAAGAAAGTAATTAAGAAATAACTTTAGATTTTCTAATAATAAATTATATAAATAGAAAAATTAAGAAAAATACCAAATATATATAACTATTCATTATATATATACACAAATAGAGAATTTAAATATTATGCTTGATCTTTATATGCATAAACATAATTAAATATATTTAGAAAATGTAGGAAAATAAACATAATCATCATAGATTATTACACAATACTTTTCTCCATATTAGCGTCATCGACAAATCCCTACATCAAATCCAATTAGATCCAATTCGGTTATTAATAGAATTTTCATCATGAAATAAATCAAAAATGATTTTTTGTTCAAGAATAAATTTTTATTGAAATTGTTCATATCCAATTTATTCTTCCTTATTATTCTTGTTTCGGTAAATCGTCTCCCTTTCTTCTAAAGCATATTTGTATCCAATTCCATATTTTCAATCTAATATTTTTGCTATTTGATTTTGGTCGAAATTGTTTTTTTATATTTTTCAAGACCTCATCAGTTGCACTTATAAAGTATCGTAATATTGAGATTCAGAATATTTTATAAGGTCGAGATGGTCATAGATATACTATCAGTTAAGCATGGAAAAATATGAAGATCTAAACAAAGTTTATCCGCGAGACCAAAGAAAAATGACGATACTTTAAAAAAGATTATTACATCTCAATTAATAATGAATAACGTAAACTATAAAAAAATTTTAAAAAAAAGGAACCTTTGAATTGTTCATAGGCTTTTGTCTACTATGCGAGAGTAATATTTTTTAATAAAAGATGGAAGCATAAGAAAAGGAGGGAAAGAATGTAATAGAAGAATAAATTTGACATACCAAAGAAAGTATATTGCTGTGTGTTAAAATCACCTCGGATCAAAGGTTAAACTTGACAAATTGAAAAGAAGCAGCAGTCCCATTTCATGGCTTAGTAGTAGGAAATAAAGATGAGTTTCTCCTCTTATATATATTTGCTTGATTACAAAAATCCTTGTTTTTCTATTCTCCTCTCCTTTTACGGATACATCACTCACAACTCTTCCAACCCAACGATTTTTGTTATTATTTTCACGCCTAAAATCACTCCAATGAATTAGCAGTTACATCCATCACTCCATTTTTGAATTTCAAATATATTCTCTCTTCAGTTCATCGATTTCAAGTTCTTAAAGAGGTAAAGTTTTTTCTTCATCAATTTTTTCTTTCCAGTTCTTTAATTATCATTTTTTTTTTATATAAAATAATAGTTTTTTCATCTACAATTTTCTGATGCATATGGATTCTGCTCCCTCTTTTAATATTGAGCTTACCCAATTTGATTTTGAGGATGAAATTTTTTATGAAAATAGATCGAAACAACGAAACGATCCATTAATCATGAAGAATTTGAGAACGGGGAAGTCGAAGAAAGATGCATGCTCGAGTTCTAAATCTACTGCTGAAAAAACTCCCGAAAAAAGGAAAAAAAGCTAGATCTGCCATTACACGGTCATCACTATCAAAGATACAGATTTTTAATATATCTCGTTTATTTTGATTCTTAAATTAGTCTTTGTTAGTGTTATCATTGATCTGATACATCACTTCTACCATAGCCTTTGTCTTATGTAATGTATCATGTTCTTATTTAAGATATTGATACATAACTCTAATGTTATTGAATCTTCGATGAGTGTTTATCATGTTCAGTATAAATGTACTTGATACATAAACACTACATAATGTATCATTTACATGTATCAAATATGTGTCTTCAATCTTGATACATAAATCATAATGTTCTATAACTGAAGTACAATATATTAGATCCAACAATAGGTATATTATACATATCAGTGACAATCTTTTACTACTAGATACATACACCCAAACTTATTCAACTAGAAGGTTATTTGATGTCCACAGTACCCAATAAATACACTTGATACATAAATCCTAATGTTTTATAACGAAAACACTGTGTATAGAGATGGCAATGGGGTGGTGCGGGGCGGGTTGAGCTTAACCCGCAAATTTTTTAATCTGCCCCGCATAACATTTTTTTTCATTTTCAACCCGCCCCGCATACGTTTTTTAATATTTTATTTTTCTAGTTAAGTTTGATACTAAAAATGAAATTCATAAAAAGAATTCATGTTTTCATAAGTTGTATTATTTTAATAGGATAGTGACTTAAAATTTTATTTTTTAGAGGTCGATTGGAAAACATGTAAGAAAATGAATTATTTTTTATCGAACCATTTTCATTTACTATCTTGAATATTTTAGTAGCTTTAAACAAATTGTCTTAATAAATAATGCTCTATCACTCTTATAACATGTAAAAAATTAAAATTAAATTTAAACCCACATAAAATCACATATACCCGCAACCCGCCCCGCCCCGCATTTGTTTTTAAAAAAATCACTGCAACCCGCCTCGCATCCCACCCGCCCCACACAACCTAAAATCCGCCCGCCCCGCATGGCCTTAAGCCAGCCCCACCCCACATCCACCCCGCCCCATTGCCATCCCTAACTGTGTATCAAATTAATTGATATGTAAATGATAAATAATATATATCAAATTCAATAGTTTCAAACTTTATTACATGCAATATATACATGCATATATATATATATATATATATATATATCAATTGATCACCATTGTGTTATGTATCACGCACAAAAAATATTATTTGAAACAATTACATGTATAATGTATTTTTTATATATAAAATTGTCACGCCCCAAACTCAAGGGGAGCAACTAGCTCCTAATGCCAAAACTCAGGCCCGAGCTGACCCTGCTAAACCATTTGCTACTAGCGCATGGCAGCCACACGCAATCAAGAAAACAAACAAGTATATCTCGGCTTAAAACTAAGCCCTCGGCCGGCAAGGCCCCTGTCAACAGATCTATAAGAGAAACAGCTACTTCCAAAAGTTCATATAAAGAAATAGCCAAATAGTACAGAAGTCCTGATTGGGCCGTCGAGGCTACCATGATCTCTATACCAAATTGAAATCAGGTATATATCAAGACAATACATCAAACAGCTCACAAGCTTCAGCAAACCAACAAACTAGGCCAGCATGACCATAACGTATTTATACACCCCACACACTAGTTTGCAAGCCTCTAAGAGTAGTTTAGATTGACGGGACAGGGCCCCAGCCTACCCATAAAAATATATACAACAAAAGCTAACAAACCTCGCAACTCTGGCAGCTCCGGAGGAAAGGGGCTAGCCAACCGGATAGAAGTCAATCCTGCTGGTGAGAAGGTCTACTGGGTCGTCTGTCGAGACCTGCATGCATGAATGCAGCGCCCCTCAGGCAATGGGGCGTCAATACGAAATAATGTACAGAGTATGAAAGGTTATAGACTAAATGAGCAAGTATCATAATATACCAAAAGCAATCAGGTAAGGAAATCAAAATTTAGATAAGCATGCTAACCAAGCCCCCATAAGCTCGGAAGGTACAAACAACATACCACCTACCTAGGCCCCCATAAGCCCAGAAGGTGCCAAATCAATCTACATACCCCTATCGGTAGACCCTTGTCTTTGTAAGAAGTCACATAGCCCTTTTTGGCAACGATATAGCCCTGTAGGCAGCGCATAGCCCTCTTAGGCAACATCATAGCTCTGTGGGCTGCACATAGCCCTCTTTTGCATCAACATAGCCCTGTAGGCAACACATAGCCCTCTTTGGCGTCAAAATAGCCCCGTAGGCAACACATAATACTCTTTGGCATCAATATAGCCCTGTGGGCAATAGATAGCCCTCTTAGGCAGTAACATAGTCCTCTTAGACAACAACATAACCCCCATAGGCAGTTCATAGCTCAACAGCTAACCACAATAGCCCCAAGGGCGACAACAAACAATTAAATAGGCTAAAGGCGAGCAATTTAGCTATAAACAATATATATGGATAGTCTCCAAGTCGTTCCTAACTTAGGGTCGTTCTTAACAGATTATGAGTCCCTAAAATGAGGGTTTATAACCACTCAATCAGCCAACCACTCACAATTACATCTACAAGTTCACCAATATTAATCACCCTATTATATCACTCCCAAGCTCTAAGGAAACATGTTGAACGAAGGAAATAGCCTTAACATACCTTTTCCTTTATAATTTATGCTGAAAATATCTTTGTCCGCACCACTACAACACTAAAAAAAAGTAAAATCAATCAGTAATTAAGGACAAGAATTACTACGACAATTCGACAATCGATACGGATTCCTATCGTAAATTACTATCCAAGACCTAAGGTATCCATAAACTGATAAAATATGGTTCCTACCTTTCTTTACACATCCAGAATACTTGAATGAAATCAAACTAATGAAAAAAACCATACTGCCATAACCTCCACGAAGCTACACCGCTCAATTCACCATGAAAAATATATCAAAACGACGAGCTCGCGACGTAGGGCAATTTTTTATAAGGAACCAAGAAGAGATCATGAACACACAAGGATGATTTAAGGAGTAATTCTCTGATTTTTGTGGGTTTCTTACGAGATGGAATGAAGAAAAATGAAGAAGATGTCATCTTATAAGGTTCCACTGACCTAGGGGACCCACCTCACGTGCCTACTTGCGCAGTCTCGTAAAAACGTGAATATCTCTGTATTTTGAAGTCGTATGAATGAACGGTTTGATGCGTTGGAAACTAGACTTGTAAACCTTCGATTTGCTAGGTTGTGGACCCCATAAATATTTATAGATTGGGAAAAAATCTCCGAGACATTTGATCCAAATTTTAGAGAAATCTTTAAAAAGGAACTTACGATAACTTCGCCAACTTTTATTTTGCCACTTACCTAACTTCAAAACTTGAGATACAACCCTTGAACACTTAAAATATGACATACCACATCATTCTTAATTTATTACTCACCCTCTTTGTCTTTCCACGAAGATACGAGTTAAATTAGAGTTCCGAAAAGTCGGGGTGTTACAAAAATACAGTATTTTCAAACAAAATAAGATACATAAATAGTAATGTATCATGCACTAATTTTTTAGGCATGATACGTAAATTCAAATTTATACTAAATGTATCTGATGCATAGCAATTACCACACAGTAATGTATCGATCTCAAACCTAACATCTTATGGGCAACAATCACTTATTTAATGAATCTGGTAGAAATACAACACTTATCAATTTAAACTGAATCATAAATAGTAATGTATTGATAAATCTATCAATTTTGAAAACACAATTCAAAAAACGATTACACAACATTATAAAAAGGATGGATGATCCATCAAAGCTATGTATCTCTTCAGTCTTTTGTCTTTATATTAATGCATAGCGGATACACTGAAAATCCAGGCTCTTGTTTCTTCACCTCAACGATGTATCGAATCTCCAATTTTTTCCTTAATTCATCGATCTATAATTCAGCTGCAATGGCTGATTTGAGATTCACCAAGCTAATATTTTGACCAACAACAATTCCATCACTTTTGTATCGTTCATACCTCACCTCACTTTCCGAAATGTCTCATCAATCGACAGGTTCATGTTGTATCATTACAATTTTGTCGACAATTTAATTCAAAAATTGAGAATTTTTTGAAAGAATGGGAAGAAGAATTTTGAATTTTGAATTGTGCTGGCCTGTTACAATTTGCCAGGGATTGAATCACATTGTCAATAACATCTTTCCGTGATTTCCTTCTATTATGTATCGGATTTCCAAGTTTTTCCACATCTCATTGATCTCCTTCAATGGTGGATTTGAGATTCACAAAAGAAATTGTTTGTCCAACAACTATTCATTATGTATCATATTAAATTTTCGGCAAATTTGAATCTAATTTGAATGGTTCTTCGATGAACAGAGAGAACGATGAATAGGGAGAAGAAATTTAAATTTTGAATTTGTTGGTTCTTTTAGGATTTGCATCTGACTGTTTGATAGTAAGAAAAGACGTGTAACCGTAATTTATGGAATTTTAATTGGATTTTCCGTTTCCCCTCCCTCCCCCTCCCCCTTTTAGTGTAACAACTTGATACATAATGTATCCGGATAGTAAGTTGTGTATCTGGATTGTGTAAAACTTAAGGGATTATTGTAATTAGAAAAAAAATAGGGATATGATGTAATTTACTCCTTACACTTTGAAATTTATGTAAGTTAATACAAATTTATAACATCATCATCAACAACTCAACTTAATTTGAATTGAACTCAATTAAAGTTGTTATCTAAAAATTTAAAACTCTTAAAGTTAAAAATCTTAACTTCATTTTCCACATTCACATAAAACTATTGAGCAATTAACATTCTAAGCAAACTTAACAACCAATTCATCCTACTAGTAACTAGTAGAATGATCTGAACTCTGAAATGGTTATTAAGAAATTGAATATACCAACTTTACTTAGCAATTAGGCACCCTTCAATAAGAAGATTTTCCTAGTATAACACCATATCCTAACATGGAATTACATTTATCTACCGAACCACATAGAGAACATATAAGGCATAAGAAAAAGAATTAACTAACAAATTATCAAAAATTATAGAAAGGCTAGTCATTAGAGCAATTTGTTTCCAATTTTTTTAAAAGAGGCATCACGAGTAAATTACACATTCTTGTGTAGTTTAAAATACAAACAATAACATTACAAGTTCCATATTTTGATTAATTACAATTGTTATTTACTCTCAACTACATAAATGGGCCAAAGATTTAGAACATCAGTAACAAGCAATAGAACCACCAAACTATGCAACTAGGCAAGATATCATGGGCCAAGACTGAACAATTTTGGACTAGATTTGGTGAGGTGCGCCAGGCCTGGGCTGTAGTGCAAAGCCTAGGCGACGCTTTAGAGCCCAGGTAGCAAGCTACCCTGATGGACTCTCCCTCTTAAAAAATTGAGTTAATATCATGTGGACCAATGACCCACATATCAGATATTAAACTGATAAAAACAGATACTACACTTGATCTTAGCCAAAAGGCCGAGAAAGGTATGCTTCTTCTCGTTGAAGGGTCTTGTTTTTTATAACATTTCTCGTTGTCTACACATTAGTTCTCTTCGATGTGGGACAAATAGAGTCTTTATATGCATCAGCCTCTGCCTAACATGAAAATGAATTCGAGTATTGCCTAGCTGCTAAATGGGTCAGAATTTGCTGTAGAAATTGAACACTTTGGATGCTTATTTTACTTCATTGTGATAGTACTGTAGATTTACAAAAGATTTATTCATTGTTGTACTACTAAATTTGTAACCTTGTTTTGCAAAAAACACAAACTTTCGTAGTGTTTTTAAATAAACAAATGACAAATAAAAAATAAGAGAAAACTGGAATGAATCCAATATCACAACACAAAGTAAATAACGGAAATGATTGATTTAATTCATAAACTTAAAGAGTAAACCATTACAATAGCAAACATTAGAATCGGGACGGCTCAAGCACATTAGTAGTCTAAAGTCAAAATCAAACAGAGGTCTTAAACTTTAAAACATTGTTAATATAACTTTATTCTTCTATTATCTTTCATGAGACATATTACTCAAAATAGCCTTAGCCGACGCATTATTTAACTCCAACCTCCTAGTCTCCTTCGGATCCCAAACGTAATTTGTATCTCCCTAAATGAGTTCATAACAAAAACATATAACTTAGGAGAATCAAACTGTGACGATTTACCTATCGATCGAGTTGTTTATTTGTACATATGGTTCATAGTGTCATTCTAAATTAAATTATTAGACACCTTGAATATACATGTATTTATCGTCAAGTCAATTGAGCTTTGTTAAAGAATAACTAGACACACAAAAAAGTAATATGCTACATTTGGTATAAGAAAAGGATTATTGCCACCCACTTCTAACAAAGAGAGTGTATTTAAACGATAGCATTTTATATAATTCGGAGTCAATTAATATACGTACACATTAAGTTTTTTGATTTCTATTTTTTTAAAATTATTCAGTATTCTAAATTTACTTATCGGATTTATTTAGATTCACATATATAAGATTAATTTAAGGGGAAATGCTCCTTCACAAAAAAATAACCATTTTAAAAATATGTGAACTCAAAATTTCTAATTGAAAACGACAAAACATTAAACTTTAAGATTTTGAAAGTGCTGCTCTAAAGTCTAAAACAAGCAAGCATATTCTGCCAAAACATAAATATGCACTAATAATATGGGGCACTTTCTTTGCAAATGTCAAAAAACCAAAACTTAAAATCAAAGTAATCATATTGTTGATCATTCTTTACCAACTATTCTTTTTTATATGGTAAAAAATAAAGTGCATTTGCAAGTGATATTGCTTTTTCATATTTATATGGTAAAAAATAAACGATGCTTTCCATTTACCATTATATTCATGTCCAACTCTAACAGGCGCCACTCACAATGACAGTAAAAATAACAATAAATTATAAATAAATTTGACCCAAGTTAAAAATAAATTAATTAATCAGTCATTTTTTCCTCGATGTAATCATTTGATATCTAAAGTTCACTGATCAAATTAATTTGAATTCGTAGTAAATAAACATAGTGAGACGTTAAGTGTTCACTAAGAAAATTCTAATTAATAATAGAGTAATTCCAATCATCATCCCCACTACACAAATTAATAGAACAAGACATGGAGTTGTGTTAAAATTTTCAGTTTATGTGGGGATTAACCAAATAAGTGGTGTAATAGGAGCTAGCACTGAATCAAAATGTAGTTAGGTAAGATTTATATTCTACTGTTTTGTTTTTGTTTTTTTTTACAAATAGTAGAAGGCAAATAATGGATTATTATTATTATTATTACTTGTTAGTGCAGCATCCAATTAGTAATTTTTAATTGACAAAAAATAACATAAATAAACATTAAATAAAAGCAGCGGTGGGATCTGGTCAAATATCAGAATTTGTTGAAGAGGGAACTTTTCTTGATTACTACATGAAAACGCACTAAAATAGTGTGAGGTAAAATTACAAAAATATTCAATAATATGATTTTATAATAATAAATTAATAATTAATAAGTTTAATTACTTAGAGTTCAGTTTTTGCCAATTCTTTTCTAGGCAATCAAATATGATATGACTATGACCTAACAGAAAAATTATAAAATTTTGACCAAAGGTACTGTTACTTTCGATGAGTTCCTAAGGGGGAGGGATTGAATCAAACACATAGTTAACAGGATTATTGAATTCATTTTATTAGTCAGATAATATAATTATATACAAATATATACGTTACAAAAGATTGTTTCAAATGTTTTAATAAAGATGATTTTATTCTTCACACGAATCTTTCACGTAAATTCTTTGTACGAAAAAAAGAGAATTTGGCAGAAAAAAAAACAGTGTGTGTCTTTTTTTTTTAATTGAGTTTTTATGTGAATATCGAATGCCAAAAAACAAAAAATACATAATATTTGCATCAATCTACACAAATTTAAATAAGCGTTTGGATAATATTCAATTAAGGTTGGAAAAAAAGAAGAAGCAAGAGTATTGAAATTAAAGTTGAACTGAAGTATATGGTATAATTGTGCCTAGACATAAAATGTATCTAGGCTCAAGTTCAATGGTGAAGAACTGAAGATATTGAGTGAAACCATTATTTATTTGAAATATTTATAATCACCATTAGTAATTTCAAATACTGATGATTAAATTACTACTTTCTTTCTTTCGCTTTTATTTTTCCACTACATTAAAAATAAATATATATTTTATTTATTCAATTTTAAGAATCAAGAAATAATTTATCATTATATCTGTTTTACTATTGTAATTTAAGTACTATTTATTTTTTAATATTTAGATAAATAATAATAATAAAAATAATATAATTTTTTAAAATTATTTTATGTATTTCTTAAAAAGTATGTTAAGTCCAACATAAATAAATAGACACAATTAAAATAAATGGTATTTTGCAGATAATGAAATATTATTTATAGTCAAATGCATTATAATTATGATATAAAACGTATTTTACCCACTAACTTAAAATTCTAAATCTTAAAATATATCGACACTTCCATACTAAAATTTCATTCCCAACACCAAAACATAATGGAACTCTGCCGTTTTAATTTGTTTATGTTATTTTTTTTAGTCTATTTTAAATAGAATTTTTTTTTTGATAATTTTAAAATTGTAATTTTTTACATGACATATTTAAATTATAAAATTAAAAAATATTTTAAAACATAATACATATTTTTAATTTTAAATTATAAGATTCAAAATATTCAGCTAGCGTTTGACCCGAAAGTTTCAAATATTCTCGGCATTCATTTTGGGTGAAGTACCATGATAAATTTTGGGGAAAATATTTGACTATTTCAAAAAACATGATTTATACCTATAAGTTTTAAAAATTATTTTAAATACCTTTAAGTTTGTATTGTCATTTTATAATGAAGTGTTCCATTAAAAAATAACCTCATAACATTTTTTATTTTTAAATCCTCATAACATAATTGATAACAATCAAGAACAAAAAAATAACAATATGAACAAGAGCAATACATTTATCGCATACTCAAACTTGCCACTGATTCAAGATGAATTATAAACTCATTAAAAAACAAATTGTTCTTTTTTGGCACCGTTATGTATAGATAGCAGAGAGGAATAGTTATTAGTTATTAATAGAATAATTTGATAGATAAATATTAGTTGGAATTAATAAATATTAAGTGTTCTTTTATAAAATATAAAAAATTGGAATAATATTTTAATTTTTACAAGTTTTCAAATATTAGAACTTGGCTTAACTATTAATTTTTTCTAATATTTAGGAACTTAAATATTTGACGAATTGTATGGCTAAATCTAAATCTTCCCAAGTATATTAAGGCCAAATGGGTCCTCAATTAATTTTTTAAACTTGTTCAAACTCAAAAATCAATCAAACAAATTAAAACGGATTAAGTAACAAAAATAAGATATTTTAGGTGCTTACTCAAGGAGTCCACTCCATTAGCACGACTAAAATAAATTAAACATTACAAATTCTCCAAATCCATAATTCCAAGTTCCACTTCATCATTCAAAGTCAAATGTCATCTCTTTTTTCATAGTTATATTTCTCATGTAAACAATTCATCAAACACCTTCTATGCATCCCTAGTCCCTAGAGCTAAAGATGAACCTTTTCAGATTGTTCAATCTTCCCCTTATAGTATTCATCTTATTGTTTCTTGTATTTCAAGCCCTTCTTCATTGTACTGATGTTGCTGGTGCTGTAGCTGAAGATGATATAAAGTGTTTAAAAGGAGTCAAAAACTCCTTAACAGATCCAAAAGGGAACTTGAATTCATGGAATTTTGCTAATTCTACAGTGGGGTTTATATGTAAATTTGTTGGTGCTTCTTGCTGGAATGACCGTGAAAATCGTCTCATAAATCTTGAACTTCGGGATATGAACCTTGGAGGTAAAGTTCCAGATTCGTTAAAGTATTGTCGAAGCTTGCAAAATCTTGATCTTTCTGGTAATCGAATTTCTGGTTCAATTCCTTCTGATATTTGTACTTGGCTACCTTTTTTGGTAACCCTTGATTTGTCGAACAATGAATTTACCGGTTCTATTCCGTCTGATCTTGTTAGTTGTTCCTATTTGAATAAATTGATGCTTAATGATAATAAGCTTTCTGGGAATATACCACCTCAGTTTTCTAGTTTGGGGAGGCTTAAGATATTTTCTGTGGCAAACAATGATCTTTCTGGTAGAATTCCGGAAGCTTTTGATTCGGCTGATTCTTTTGATTTTGGAGGAAATGATGGGCTTTGTGGTGGTCCGTTGGGGAAATGTGGGAGGCTTAGTAAGAAAAATTTAGCTATTATTATTGCTGCTGGTGTGTTTGGTGCTGCTGCTTCTCTGTTGTTGGGTTTTGGGGCTTGGTATTGGTATTTTACGAAGGCGGGGAAAAGGAGGAAGATGGGGTATGGATTAGGGAGAGTTGACTCGGAAAGGTGGGCGGATAAGTTGAGGGCTCATAGGCTTACTCAGGTTACATTGTTTAAGAAACCGCTTGTGAAGGTTAAGTTGGCGGATTTGTTGGCTGCCACAAACAATTTTAGTACGTCGACTGTGATAAACTCGACTAGGACGGGGACTACGTTTAGAGCTGTTCTACGTGATGGTTCTGCGCTTGCTATTAAACGGCTTAAAGCTTGCAAGCTAAGTGAGAAGTTGTTTCGAATGGAGATGAATGGGATTGGACAAGTTAGGCATCCTAATTTGGTGCCACTTTTGGGCTTTTGTGTTGTTGAGGAGGAAAAGCTTTTGATTTATAAGCACCTGTCAAATGGTACTTTGTATTCATTATTGAAAGGGAACACAAGTGTGTTGGATTGGCCTACTAGGTTTAAGATTGGCTTGGGTGCTGCAAGGGGCCTTGCTTGGCTTCATCATGGTTGTCAACCACCAATATTGCACCAAAACATATGTTCTAACGTTATTTTCCTTGATGAAGATTTTGATGCTAGAATAATGGATTTTGGGTTGGCAAGGCTGGTGACACCTCCAGACGCAAAAGAGACTAGTTTCGTGAATGGGGAGTTGGGTGAATTTGGCTATGTTGCTCCGGAGTACTCAAGCACAATGGTGGCTTCACTGAAAGGGGATGCTTACAGCTTTGGGGTTGTGCTTTTGGAGTTGGCTACTGGGCAAAGACCTCTAGAAATCACTGCTGCTGATGAAGGTTTTAAGGGAAATTTGGTGGACTGGGTAAATCAGCTCTCTGTTTCTGGTCGGATTAAAGATGCAATTGATAAGCATATTTGTAGAAAGGGCCATGATGAAGAGATTGTAAAATTCCTCAAAATTGCTTGCAATTGTTTAATTTCTAGGCCCAAGGAGAGGTGGTCTATGTATCAGGTATATGAAGCACTGAAGAGCATAGCTGAGAAACATGGTTTCTCTGAACATTATGATGAATTTCCCTTACTATTTAACAAACAAGAGACCAGCAGTCCCATTTGATACATGAATGGGAAAGCATTACGAGATGTTTCACATTTGGTCACAAATGCATTATGGTACGTGCTTCACTTCCCTTAGGTGCAAGTGGAATCAGGCACGATACATATGGTTCTGTGAAGTACTACCACAGATATTGCTGTATTATACTGTGAAGTGTCAAATCATTCTGAGGTGTTCTGCTCGAAATTTATGTTACAGATAGCTAATATTATTGGTATCTTAGGTTTATGTTTCTCTTCTGCTCATACTTATGCATTAAACAAGGCAGTAAGCAAAAGCTGTCACAGTTTATTTGAAAGCTGTAATACTACTAATTTAACTGTTTATAACTGACCTGGGCATTGGCCTTTTTAGGGTCGAGATATATTCAGTATGTCCCTTACAGTCATTTATGGTTTGTAATATCAGATCACACTAGATTTCCCTAATGGATTGGTTCAGTAGAATATCTGCCTCCACACTGATATTAATTCATCTAATCGGAATGCTATCAAGCAGGGTTATTAGCAATTGCCCCTTCTGATTAATTTTGGATGACGTTGATCAGTAATTGTAGGTCCTTTTGCAAAAAAATTGTCTGATTGGGAACAATTTTCACTAAAATGGAAGTTGAATGGGCTCTCTAAAAGCTATGTGCCCTCTTGAATTTGATTTGACAGCTGAAATTTTCATTCACTTGATTCTAATCTGCTTCTTTACAATCTCAGAAACATAATGCACAATTAAAGTTTCCAAGTAGGGAAAAAAAATCCTTGTTGACAGTTGAAACTCTTTGCAATAATAGTTATCAAGCCTCTTACTTTTTCCCTCAAGCTCAAGCTCGGATGCGTGTTTCCATGTGCTCTCCTGCTTCCCTGAAAAGTCATTTTGTAATATTTCAAAACAATAACTTGTCATCTAATAGTACATGAAGGGAAAAGGTCTGTTAACAAATTCCTCACATTTGTCCTTGTCTTTAACAGAGCTCCAGCTGGGGGACTATATGGACTCTACGTATTAGAATATCTTGGTAAAGAAGTTCAATTTTACCTATCCATTTTTCAGTACGGTTTTAGATTATCTCATGTTATATTTCGTTACAGTAGATGAGTACTTTTGACCCTTTTCGAAAGCAAATAGATATGGTTGGGTAAGCATAGAAGTATGCTTTTCTTACTCATGAATGTTGCAGGGTGGAATGTTAAAGCATTGAAAATACCTGTTGTGTATTGGATCAGGTTCGCTAGGTACTCTTCTTTTGCTGATATAATTGAGATTGGTCCGTTGCAGAGAATGCCTTTCTGTTTCTATTATCCTCCCAGCATTTAAATGTTGAATGCTTGTCGTTCCAGTAACTGTTTTTGTAACAGTTTTGGCTGCAGGCTTTACTAAAATCTCAGCAGAAACAAAACATAGAAAACTAAGTAAAAGAAGAGCCATCAATAAACTGCTGCCGCAGCCAGCACCATCACCACCCATAACTCCAGTATTACTATCTTAAATTCTCCTGTGTTTGATCTTCAATGTACATTTGTGGATCAGAGGAACACACCAACACCAAATTTTCCTCTGGTACTATGTAGACAGAAACTACAAACAGTACAAATGTATACTGTTGTTGGGATGCTCTTAAATGGAGGATTTTTATTTGCCATAAGATTAATATATAGCATGGAAAAGTTAAAGTTGTTTATGTCCAAAAGCAACAAAAGGGAAAGGTTATTTGAAGATGTGGGGTAAAAAGTGAAGAGAATTAGGCGTAGGGATAGGCTGACAACAGTTTATAATAAAGTAAGATGTCCAATTATTTATTACCTCGTTAGTGCAGGTATAACATAGCCAAGGGGACTTTATCTTTTTATTACCCCTCCCGTCAGAATGCTTACCATCCGAACAACTTTCAATTGTCTAGCCAAGAACGCTTGACTGCTGACTACAGTTGAATTAATTACAGAAAATTTAGCACATAAATTCTTAATCCATAATTTCAAATGTGTATTTATTTTTTTTCCAAAGAACTTAAAGGTTGAACTATCAAGTTTAAATGCTGACGAAAATTCAGGTTAAACTCATCAAATTTAAATTCCGTATTTGTTTTTGACAGAATTGGACATTCATGATTGCTGGCATTGAAAAGGTGATTTGGACGCAAGAATTCAAAATCATTGCAACTCCGTCGGAGCAAATCAAAGAAAACTTTATTCTTTATTCCAGAATTAATTTGAATATACTTGACGTATTGTATCTACCTCTGAAGAATCTGTAAAGGGAATTTCCTGAAAAGAAGTGCCGGCAAAAGAAATTAAAACCTTCTGACCACATTATCAAGTCCTTATTCATTAGAACATCAAGTTTACCTTATATATACACCGTTAGTATAAAAAAAATGCGAAGGGAAATGGTAGAAGAGGCACATTATTAGCATATGCTTGAGTCTGCTAAGCAGTATGTTCTAATCGCTGTCAGGGCCAATAGTGTATGGTCCCTATCGAATCTAAAGCTTTCCTTATTCATTAGAACATCAAGTTTACCTTATATATACACCGTTAGTATAAAAAAAATGCGAAGGGAAATGGTAGAAGAGGCACATTATTAGCATATGCTTGAGTCTGCTAAGCAGTATGTTCTAATCGCTGTCAGGGCCAATAGTGTATGGTCCCTATCGAATCTAAAGCTTTCCTTATTCATTAGAACATCAAGTTTACCTTATATATACACCGTTAGTATAAAAAAAATGCGAAGGGAAATGGTAGAAGAGGCACATTATTAGCATATGCTTGAGTCTGCTAAGCAGTATGTTCTAATCGCTGTCAGGGCCAATAGTGTATGGTCCCTATCGAATCTAAAGCTTTCCTTATTCATTAGAACATCAAGTTTACCTTATATATACACCGTTAGTATAAAAAAAATGCGAAGGGAAATGGTAGAAGAGGCACATTATTAGCATATGCTTGAGTCTGCTAAGCAGTATGTTCTAATCGCTGTCAGGGCCAATAGTGTATGGTCCCTATCGAATCTAAAGCTTTCCTTATTCATTAGAACATCAAGTTTACCTTATATATACACCGTTAGTATAAAAAAAATGCGAAGGGAAATGGTAGAAGAGGCACATTATTAGCATAT
>JAJONR010007797.1:0-49857 GCA_029582245.1 Solanum etuberosum
AAGTGATTATGACTTGAACATTTCAAACAAGTAATTGTAATCAACAAATAACTTTTTTTAGAAGTCTATGCCAGGCACGTAAGTATTATTTATCCAAATTTAATCATATAATTAGTGCTAAACATATTTTGAACAAATTCATTGAATTATGTCAGATTCCAAAAAAACTGCCCATATATTTGGCTAATTTTTTTTTATACCCAAAAAAACATTAGAAAAATAATGCTTGAAAAAGGTTATCTACTTATTTATTATTTTTAACGAAGTATTAGGATTTAAGAGTATTTTCTTCGTCAGCATATTTCTATGCTAAACATAGTTTTGGTATATATTTTTATGTTTTATTCATTTAAGATTTTTGTATTTGACTGCTTTATATAGGTAGAAAATGATATAAAAATAATAGATATCATAATAATTCATGCATTTTATTACTCATATTATATAATATAGTTGAGACGTGGAAATTTCTTAATACACAAAGTACAACTAACCATATATTTGGGGTTCATCTCCATCCCTTTATTTTAATGTATCGTCTTCGTTTATCAACCACAATTTTTCTTCTATTCGTCACACTAGCTATAATTAATGATCTCATATGTGAGCTCAATATATTATATAGAGTTTCGATTTAGTTGCCTTTGAGTGAGAGCAGAATGTAGGAACGAAGCTTTTCGGAGTCTATCGATTTATTCCCAATCCCGTCCCGTTCTCTCACTAATCCTAAACTAAAGTCATGTCAAATGTATCAGAATTTCTTTAATCTTGTGAGCTTTGGAAAACTGAAATTAAAGTGTTGCCAAAAAAGGAAAAGGATCATTCTTTTTTAAATAGATTAAAAATCAAAGTAAGTCATTTTTTTTAAACGAGAGAAGTAACTGTATAGGTGGAAAAAAATTATAATAAAATGATCGCATGTATGTAACATATGCTTAACTCAATTTTAAAATCTAGCTCAAGAAGTGAATATTATTCGATGTTATATAAATTTGAGTTTTAAAGTTTGAATATTCCATGATTGAATTACATTCGTAATATTCTACTTTTCTATTAATGGGAATATATATAATACTCTTTATCAATTTCAGCATTTGACTTGTAGAGGTTTTTGCCATCTTGAATAGTCACTTATGTTTATTTTTCTAGCAAAAATAAATTCAAATTCAAAGTGTTCAAACACAAAAATGTCTAATTTTGATTTTTATTCATAGAAGACTTATATATGCTTCTACATTTAACTTCATTAGTTTTTATAGAATTGGTCAAATATATAATAAGATGATGAGAACATTATTGTCTAGAGAAATAACTTTGTTGATAAGCGTACGATCATTTTCGTATTTGGTAATATTACTAATCTGATTATTTCAAATTCAATATTATATTACGTATAATTTCTGGACTTGAGTTCGAGACTTGAAAACTTTGATAATGGTAAACAAATTTTATGCATGTTCTGTAAGTCGTGGTTGGTGGTGTTTGATAAACTATGAACAAACTAATTTTTTAATTCTCCATGCATGTGAGATTGTACTTTTCTATTTCTTCAATTTCTCATGTGTTATTAAAATTTTATTTTTTTCTTTTTGAAGTCAAAGTTTGGTGCTTCATCACTTTCAAATAAAAAATGTCTTAAATTAATAAACAAAATTTTGTAGCACAACTTGAAAGGTCAACTTGAACATTTAGATAACGGCCGTTAAGTTTGACGGAGGAATTTTCTCATTAGATTATGGAGAGTTGGTGGATTTTATTAATGTTACTAATATATTACTATATTATATTATATTACTGCAATTGGGCATCAATGTCAAAGCTATGATGTGGCTGCCACCTTTTTAGAGATCTATCACATGTTATATCATATATAAGCCGGCAAATAAAAAGTATCTTTATAAATTACTATTGATTTAGGGGATAATGGACTTATTTTTTAAATATTAATACTCTCTCTTACTCGGTTCGTAATTTATGTGACGTACTTTGATTTGATTGAAATTAATAAGGAGCTATAAATTATTTCATTAATGATAAAAATAGACATTTTTCAAATCAAATCGTTACTAAATATAAAAGCATATTTTTTTTTTGAGTGTATCATATAAATTTAGACAAGGGAAGGACTATGTTTTTTTTTTCAATATTACATATTATTTTTTGTGTTGTTATTATTATTATTCTATTCTTAATTATTTTTATATGATTTATTTATTATTTATTACACATAACTTTTCTACTTTTATAAAATAATATATATATATATTATTATTTTTCGATTTCACTTGTAAAATTATACTAATTTGTTATTATATTGATTTAAGGGTTAATGGTCTTGCTTTGTTAGGCCAAAAGTTTTGCTAGTTGATGGTAGGATTAATGGACTTCACTTTTCTATTTGGTTACTTTTCGCAATTATAGGATTATAAATTTTGTCTTTTTTAAAAAAAAAAATTGGAAACAAAGGAAATAATTATATAAAATAAATTATTGTTCTGCTATAAATGTGTCCCCATCCGAAAACCATCCACCAACTAATTAATATGGGAAAAGAATTATTAAACCATATCACCAATAACATTAGTAGTTCTTGCTATTCAATGACATATAATTTATATATTAAATAATACTTTAATTTTAAAATATCAATTCCACCCTAATGAGATCATAATCATTTATAGCCACATAATACTTATGATCTATTTTAAATTATAAATTTCAAAAAAAAAAATCTGTATTTTTTAAAATTTGATACGTTGTTAAATTACATCATATAAATTTAAGATGGAGGAAGGAGAATATGTTATTGACTTCCCTCGTTGAATGGTTAGAATTTTTCAAACCATATATTATAAATAAATAAAGAGTACTAAAGAGGACATGTATTTCAAAGGTTATATGCGGTAAGAAAAGGGGGTTTGGATTGGCTTAAAAGTTAGGAAGTATTTGGCAAGGTAAAAAATGACTTAAATTAAGTTAGGAAGTGTTTGGCAAGGTAAAAAATGACTTAAAATAAAAAGTAGGTCTGCCCTCCTTTTTATTTTATTTTTTGACTTTAAAGTCATTTCAATTTGACTTTTTATTTTTAACTTAAAAGCTACTTTTTTTAAGCCAATCCAACCGGATTCTTAAACTGCACCTACCACACTGAAGTGCACCCTTGAAAGCACAAAAAGCCAAGATGACTAATATTTTGAAAAATTAACTTAAACAATCGTTAAATTAAATAGCTAATTATATGTAATCGTCCGAAGGTTAAATTATAAGAAAGTGCAGAATATAGCATTTAACTCATTATTCAATTGGTTCGACTGCTTATTCATTAGATTAATGCTCAAGAGTACAAATCTTTTTTCAAAATTTAAAATATTCAATGAATATTAAAATAACTCAAGTGTAAATATATTTAACGAATCATGTCTGTTTTTAAAAGTGAAAGTTGCACACCGAAGATACTCCACTACATATGCATTTTTACCATTTGGTTACGATAAATCGAACACCGAAGGTTCGATTTGTCCCTCAATCAACACCAATTCGATTAAAAACTTAGCTAGCAACTTTAAATACTAATTATACAGTTTCAATAATGGGTGGAAAAAACTCAAAGTGTATAATGTTGTTTTGTAGTTCAATTATATTGATAAAAAACAAAAGCGCCTGTAGCTCAGTGGATAGAGCGTCTGTTTCCTAAGCAGAAAGTCGTAGGTTCGACCCCTACCTGGCGCGTGCGTTTATTTTTAAAATTATTATAATATATATTTCTTTAATTTTTATATGTTTTACTTGAACAACGTCGTCTCTACCTATGCAAGATATTTTATTTGCTCTAGGTTGACGAAGAGCCTCTTCTAACGTTCATTTAATCTCTATCTATCGACAGTAGTGGATGGGTTCACGAGTTTGACAAAACTATGTGCATTGTTTTGGTTGTAAATAACTAATACTAAGGAAGATATAACTAAATCAAAGCAAACAAGCGGATGTAGCTCAGTTGATAGAGCATCAGTTTGCTAAGCAGTACGAAATCATCTCGATAGAACATTATATTTCCAGTGAAAGCAGAATGTTATTATGTCATTACTAGCAAAAAGGTGCAGCAGCATTGAACAAAAGTAAATAATAGTAGAGGAGAAAGAGTGGTTGTACCAATGAAGGTTGGTTTCTCTTAGGCAATTTCAGCAACCAAATCAACATACTACACATCGTTGTTCATTTGATCTTCAATTCTGAGTAGTTAAGTTACTTCTGCTGAATGAATCATCTGATTATTTTCTGAACATCAGGCATGGGAACTGGACGCATACTAGTTTTGACCCGTTGTTGTGATTGAAGCCCTCCTTTTGAATGAACATTTAGGTCCAACTTTTCTTCTAATCATGCCTTGTCAACATGTGATCTGAATCAGGAATGTAGTTCAGATGCTCTCTTGTCCCTTAGCCAATGAACAATCTATGCGGTAGCATTTCACAACAAGGTTGGTCAATTCTTGTCTATGAGCAAATGAGTCTGCACTTGAATCTTCAATGATTTTGGAGTTGCTGTTTTTGGGTCCTAAGAAGCTTTCCAACCATCTGGGACGTCGTGATTTCTTTGATTCCATCTTGTTTTGATCTGGCGGTACAACCAGTTAATAAAGCACTTCTAGTTAACTCTCTTGTGTAATGTTGTTTAGTACACCCCTCCCATCCATCCACCTACTGGGATATATACACATAAAACTAACTTATTTTCAACATCTTGTTTAATGAGAAGAGATTGAAAATTTTGAAAAGTTTGTCTTGAAGCTTCTAATATTGATGAAGGAAACTGAATTAGTCTCTCAGTCTCCAGCAACGTATTAGAGAAATTATTTCTCACTAACTCTTAACTTTAACACTATTATAAAGTCATTTGTAAGTATGGATCATAGTTTGGATAATTCTCAGTCTCTCTAAACAGATCTATAAAAACTCTCTTTGACTTGATTAAATCTGTCGTTAAGTATTAAAAAAGGGCCAAAAATATCTTCCAACAATTTTGAAATAGCAACATGTTAAGACTTTCTCTTGAACTTGAATATATGTGTCATTTTTTATTTATGAGGGTATATGCGTTTACAATACGGGAGGCGGAGCAGTAAATGTGAAAAATATGTCGGACGTCGGTGGTTGAATTGGAACGTTTCATTGATTTTTCATCTTGACTATTCTTCACAACTCAAAGTCATAGAAAAACTATTTTTAATAAATTATCGACTCAAACCCTATTATTAAGTTAATTTTGATTTTCAATTTCTATATTAAAATGTTTTTTCTTAAACTAAAAGCTTAATCAACTTTGACAGAAAGAAAAAAGAGAATTTTTCACCTAGTAGGAGAAAACAGGTGTCATAATTCGTTAATTTGTCTAAACATTCTTCACAGCAACAAGTGGAAGATTGACACGAAAATTTATGCATCTTTTATTCATGCTTATCAAAAATTACATTTCATAGTTTCATATTCCAATTTTTCAATGACCAAGGTGACCTATGGGAAGCAAATCACTACAAAGATTTACGTGATCATCTACTGCACACAAAAGGTAAAGCTTTGTGGCCATCTGCTCCATGCAGAAAGAGACTAACATCATATAAGCGGAAAACAAAAGTATAGCCACATTTTTTTTAGAAATAAACAAGATAACATCTCCCACCAAAGTAAATCTAAACCAACTCTCTTCATAAGCAAAGTTGCACCAAACGTCAATATGTCTCCTCAGGTTAAACACAAAGCAAAACATACAAAACTCCAACATACTCTATTATGAGAAGAAATTGCCCAACTAACAATCCCCAAGCCGTATCAGGTCCCAGCTTTCCGACGTCCAACACGAGCAACGAAACCAGCCTTGATAGGAGCAACTGATCTTCCAGAGCCACACTGCAAGAAAATAAACAAAACAAAAACGAGTTAACATGAGAAATAAACAATTTAAAGCTAACTTGTTTTCCATTATTCAATATTTTCCTAGTACCCTTTTCAAATTGGAAAAAAGAAACAAGAGAGGAGGAAAAATGCAAACAATTTTTAAAGGTGATCCTGTAAATAAGAAAGCAGCCATTTTCCTCTTTCTTTGAGGTAAAAAGCAGGCAGGCAGGGTTGAAAGAGATGGGGAATACTAAAAGCCTTCTTGTTTTTTGATTGGTTAAGAGATGGTAATACTAAAGCATTCTCGAGGGTAGAACAGATATCACATGATCAAAAGCATAAACAATTCATTCAAGAAAAGCAACCCAGTATAACTTCATCCAAAAAAGAAAAAAATAGCAACCCAGTATAAATAAATTAAGATAAAGGGAAGGCCTGAGATCTCATATTACTAAGATATATGATCTGGCAATTGAAACTTGACATTTTGTCACAGGATGTCCCAGAAGTAGAGCCTAGAATCTAGAAGCACCAGCACTTGCTCAACGAAAGCCCAACGAGAGAACTTTATACACTCCACTCACCCTGCACCGCATGGATTCAAAGGAAACAAATACCTAAAAGTACCTAGACAATCACCTGCCACAAAGTCTATTCTCTATTTGTCCAACGGAAGAAAAATTGGAGCACAAGTTACAAAGATATGCTTTTCCATTCACAAAGTGAAAGTTGAATGCAGATAATTAATGGATACCGCGCGTCTATTTGAATAAATACCTTCTCGCATCGGAGGAAGAAAAGACGGTTCTCTTTTGAAAGGATAGTATCTGGACTTTTACAGCCATTGCAAATGACATACTCATCTGAAAGCAAAAGAACATTGCCGAGAGAAGGCCGTTAGATCGTAGGATGCAGAAGCGCATACAAAGCACTATTAATTAATAGATAAAAACAGAAAGAATGTCGTCTCTAAATAGCTGCAGCCTGCATATATAGATCAAGGATTGACAACAGGAACTTACTGACATATCGGCGGAGGATTCCTTCAAAATTCTTAGGAGCAAATCTTCCCTTGATGACCAATCTTTGCTGCCCATCAAGTGATCCACTAGTCCCCATTTCAGCCAGCAAGAAAGTCATAACATGCTCAGGCTGCCTATGCATCCTGTAAAATAGGAGACGATTAATCAAGCAGTGCAATGAGGTATAACATACAGAAAGATAAACTGACCAAAACTCACAGGGAATCCAATGATAACCTTTCATTAGTGATACCACTATAACACATTACTATCGATCATGGGACATTATACATTACTATCGATCAGCACCTAAGCTCAATCAATTATAATAAACTAACTATATTCATCAAATTCACACCTTGATCTTCACACCAACTACAATTGAGTGAAACAAATTTCAGATAGAGAAAGAGCCAGTTGCTAGAGGTACACACACAAGCTATTTCAGTGCAGCAATATTCCATCGTGTAAACAGTTTGATGTTTGAGCTAACTTGAGTATTTATGATGCAGGGAGTGGTTTTCCACAGAAATTGATAATTTCAGAGTACACAAGATTCCATATATGTTGGGTGTTTGAGCCAACTTGGGTTATTATAATGCATTGCTTGGTTTTCCACAGAAATTGATAATTTCAGGTTGCGGTTATTAGCTTGAAAGCCAAACAAATTATGTGCATGTTTCTGTAGCGTCACATAGTGGTGTTCCAAGTTTTCAGGTTCCACTTTCTACAGATAAGAAGATGTTACAGTACTGGTCCGAAAACTAATTAGCACTGTTGAGTTAATACCTATCTCAAGAACACAGTAGCAGGGTTATCTGAGTTAGTGAAATCATTGTGGCAAATAAATATGCAGGTTTCTACGGAAATTTCATATTTTAACTAGTTAAAACAACTAATGACAATTCTTAGCCAAGTAAGGCAGCTATGTAAAACAAGACTATTTATATTGTGATGGGTGAAATATGGTAGTCACTACTCATCACTAGCAATTCTAAGCTGTGAGGAAATTGGTATGGTGCAAAGATCATCTACACGATACTACTTACTAAGCAATTAGCATATGATCCCTGTCGTCAAAACAAATAAAAAATACACATCCATGATGCTGAACATAAAACATTCAATCAAATACAACAAGTGGATGACAGTAATTGATGCAAAGGCTACAAGGAAAGAAAACCATGTGAAAAGAACTTACGTCTTGCAAAGATCCATGAAATTCACAAACACAGTTTTCTTTGTGCCTTCACGAAGAACTTGAGGGGGCCTCATAACTGTCCTTCGCCTATCTCCAGCAAGCTCGGGATTGTTCTCACGGAGAATATTGAATACTCTGCCCAGAAGCTGCAGAATCAAAAGTGAAAATCAATTGTCATTAACAAAAAGCCTAAAATCAAACAAGTAGTGTGCATCAGGAAACAACAATCAGAACTACGCCGCTAGTTCCATATAGCAAACAAAGCAGGAAACCTTTGCACGAAGAAGTACAATGGACACCACTTTGGCAATATAGTCCTAGACTTAGCACAGATTCCTTATATTAGAACTGTATACAAATGATAGGGTTGTTCACTTATCCATCAAAAGTTTACATAAGTATAAGATAACCATCGAAGTACCAAACATTTGACAACTTTTTGAAACTTAGGGTGACTTGGTTACACAAACTACACAAGGTTTTTAATCGTATGCCTGGACTGGTTCTGTGAGGTTGTAGTAATGCATTATTACTCGGCTCAAGTTCATGTGTGAGTAGCTACATATTATCTTGGACAATCGAGTGCATTCTAAAAGTGTCTCTTATCAGGTATATGCAGAAAATACAAACAATTAAGAAAATACCTCCTCATATTCATAATCTCGATCAGTTCCCTCCCAAGGTAACTGTTGTAGGACAATTTCCCCAGCTTCTTCATCATCTCCAGGTTGATCTAGAAGAAGAGAGCAGGTTAAATCTCAAATATTACCACAATTAAACTCAACAAAACTGAAAATCGAAGAACTCACCATCTACATCCTCGCCAACGCTTTCTTTTTCATCACTCAGGAGATCAGAGTGTACCTGCACAGTTTTAAAATGGTTTGTGATGGGTCATGACAATGGATCTCAAGAAAATACTCCTAATGTCTTGTATCATTGAGTGAATCACAGTAAAACATAATGAGGTCATAAGTTTAAGCCTTTGACTATTTCTGTGGCATGTTAACCCTCGTGAAATCTAATACTGATAAAACTGACCGTATTTGGTGTCGGGGGAGTATGAAAAAATGGGTTTCTTGAGATACATAAGAAAGAAAGAAAACAAGCTTCCCTTAATCATCTCTCCACTCCCACCCTCTTTTTCTGTACCCTCTACGTGTAAACATTCATGTTCTTATTGCACCATTCAGTCCTCCACCAGTGTCCTCTTCCAGGAGAGGTTGGAGCCAGAAAATAGATGAGGGGGTAAGGTATTCATGGATAATTCAATCAAAAAAATTTCATGTGGAATTGAACAAAACTAACCGGCTTCTTCTTCTTCTTTTTACCAGAAAACGTAGCCTCGAGGCCCTCAGTAACTGCATAGAAAAACAATTGATAGAAATCACATTCAAGTTTCAGATGTTCTTCAGTAGTCTTTATCTTCAGGGGGTGTGTGCATGCATCTTTTTGGGGATTTTGGGGAGGGAGCAAGAGATTGATTATGCAATTATACACTACCACCTCGCTTAAGATTATGGAGAAAATTAAGTGAAACAAGGTTTTACAACTAACATACCAGATAAACTCTCAGTTTTTTCAGCCAAGCTATCAACAGAGTCATCTGCAGGATCTTGAATTACAACCTTCTTCTTTTTCTTCTTTTTTGTAGGATCAAAAGGTGCTATCTGCAAATGTATAGAAATAGAAGAAAAAGATAATGAAACCAATGTAGCAAAATCACACACAATATGTAAAACCAATCAACTGTTTCGTGTTGTACAATTGGATGTAACTGAAGAGGTAAGCGACCAACACCATTTCTATCTATAGTTCGATGACAACTGTGGCTACAACCTAAAGGGGGTACCAAATGATCCCTCTCCTGCCCATACACCCCTGGCAAAATGGGGCCACAAGAGAAGCTCCATTGAAGCACAACTATTAGTTTTTTAGATAATTAGACCAACCAACACAACTTAGGTTGCAAGTGAATCCTATGGCATTACTTGTTCTCCTGTATGAGATGAACTGTTAACATTAAATTGCGTATTCCAGTGATGCTATTAACAAATATCCAAGCTATCAGAATGTTGGAAGCCATAATAGACACTGTTTGAAGAGATGATGTGAACAACAGACATCTGAAAGCCTAAGCACTTTGTCTGGACAACTAAAATATGAATTCTACAGGATTTAAGTTGTAAAATGCTGACATTGTAAAGTTTAACACTGTCAATAAACTTCAATCATTTGTAGAAGGTTTCTTATCATCTTTTCAGGTTACAAATCTATGTCTATTATAAACCGTTACTTATTGATTGGCTTTTAAAATTGTTTAAGCATTCTTTGCAAAAAAAAAAAAAAACTCAATCCTTAATTAGGGATTCTTATTTAGTGTGCCTTTTCGTTGGTAAAACCCCTTTAAGAGGTATTCAGACAGCATAATACCTAAAGCCAGGAATTATTATCATCATAGTCACAGGATGCACAAACAAAAAGATATTACTAAGAGATGATGCAAACCGATATAGCAAATACCGAAACATCAAACAGTAATACTCTAAAGAGGAACACAGACAGAGGAAAATCTGAACTTACATCAGCCACCAACTCGTTTTGATTCTCTTCTTCAGCCATGATTGCACTAAGATCTACAGCAATACGAATCAACAAATTAGTTAACACATAAAACTATGGAGTAATATTCAGGCACCTAAACCCTAAATCCTTGTAAGTAACTTTTTCAGATGCGCAGAAAAAACATAAAAACTAATGCAAACTATCACAATCCTCTAAATATAGAGAAAATCGTCACAATAGCTCCAAAAATTCACCTTGTTTCAGATAAATCCACACAGGCAAAAACAATGAATGTAATGTGTATTATTGATCGCACATAAACCCTAATTCCTTCTAAGTAACTTTTCTAGATGCTAAAAATAACATAAAAACTAATGCAAACTATCACAATCCTCTAAATATAGAGAAAATCGTCACAATAGCTCCAGAAATTCACCTTGTTTCAGATAAATCCACACAGGCAAAAACAATGAATGTAATGTGTATTATTAATCGCACATCAACCCTAATTCCTTCCAAGTAACTTTTCTAGATGCTAAAAATAACATAAAAACTAATGCAAACTATCACAATACTCTAAATATAGAGAAAATCGTCACATTAGCTCCAGAAATTCACCTTGTTTCAGATAAATTGTAACATACAGAAAAAAAGGAACATGAAAGTAATATGTATTATTACTCGCACATAAACCCTAAATCCTTCTAACTAGCTTTTCTAGATGCTCAAAAATACATAAAAATCAATCCAAACTATCACAATCCACAAAAAAATACAGAAAATCATAAAAACCGATCAAGAAATTTATCTTGTTTCAGATAAGATATGAGAATCAAACCTTTCAATGGGATGATTCGTTTATCTTCGCAGCCGATTGAAAAGCAACGTTTTCTCTCTGTGGATACTATTGGGAGAGTAGCGTTTCTATTTGCCCTTATAAGTATCTCAATTTTGGGCTACTTACTTGGGCCGCAAGGCTGTTCGATAGCACTTGGGCCGCAAGGCTGTTCGAATTGAAAGAAAAAAAAAACAATTATAAGTTGAAAAATAATACTACTCCTATCATTTTTAATTGGTAGAAGAAGAAAAAAAATAAGAAGGTTACTTTTATAATTATATTATTAATTTATGTTTGTTATAGACACTTATCTCTAGTTAGCTTTAATTTAAAGTAATTGCACGTGTAAAGTGATTTAGAGGGTTTAAAACTTAACTCAGATCGTATAAAATATTTAAACCTGATAATTATTGATTATAGTTTTATCCAACATCACTTAAGGTACATATTATTAACTTTACGAAGCTCTTCAATCAACTCTTATCTGATTTGCAACTCATTATTTTTGCTAAATAATTATTTGCAAGTGAAATCAGAAATGTGTATAAGATACATTAGTTGTTGATTTAGAAAAAGATAATACTTCATCTATTTCTTTTTAGATGATACTTTTTTTTTAACATATGTTTCAACAAATACTATATTTATATATATTTAAAAAATCATTATCTTTCAACTTTTCATATTACACTTGCTACTTGCTGACCTAGGGCATAAAACATACAATTTGAAAAAGAAATTTGATTTTGTGTAAATATTGAATGCGAGTAAATATTACCTGTGGCATGTTCTCGTGTCTATATCAGTTGAAGATATAGAAGACGACATTATGACTAGAAAAGTCATACAAATGTGGCTTCCTTAAACTTAACGTGCTTTGCCTTGTGAAAAAGAAAGGGAAGACTCTTTAGGAAACTACAAAGTCTTTATGGAGTCCTAATTTGCCTTGAATCTAATCATCAATATACACACCATGCTAGTTGAATTTTGTGAATCATACAAAAAAAAAAAGTAGGCTAGGAGAAGCACAAACAAAACTTGGCAACCAACATGTCATGTCCAAATCACTCTTAAGTATTTGTATTATATGTTTATATATATATTTGTGTGGAGTATTTGAAGTGAAACAATCATTTTTTCAATATAAATGTTTACGAACTTTTTGGCCATGAAATTTGATCAAATATTGAATATCTAATCTTTCAAAAAAAATTATGTTTCAATTTTTGGTTTTCTGGAACTTGTACTCAAAAAACTTTGATTTTTTTTTTCTGAGTAAAATGCATGTCTAAAGACAACTTCACATTTTAAAAATCACAAGTTCAAAAAGACAAAAACTCAAGTTTCATGTTTCAACTTCAAAATCTATATACAAACGAGAGCTTGACTTCATTCATGTATGACTAAATTCAATCACTTTTACCTAAAATTCAAACATAAATAATTAAACTTTAATCATATGAAGTTTGGTACGTCATATTAAATAATGATATCCAAATAGAATACCTCATAGGAAAAATTACGACAACTTCTCTTCTTTCTTTGCCGTGATAAGTCATTTTTGGAAAGGCTAACAACAAGATATGAAATAGATAGTATTCGTGATGTATCGATTTGAATTCACTTTTACTTTAGAAAAAATAATTATTTCTTCTCAATGTAGAACAAATTGAGATGCGACCTCGATCGCATCGGGTACTATAAATGGGCCAAAGATAGAACCACCCAAAGCACTAGTCTTGTAAAGGCTCTTGGGTTCTTGAATGATTACACATATGTATAAATTGATTTGGTGAATGGGTCCAATTGATTTTTTCTGTTTTGAAACTTTTTTCCTAACTTTTCTTGAAGGTGGCTCAATAGGGCACATAATTATTGACTGTTGGTGTCCAAAGTCATGGGTCATATGCATCATGTATCTATTTTTAAATGATTTAAGTGAAGTCAAGATTTGAACTTAATGCGTTTAAATATTTTGCTACTTGATAATGATCGATTCCTCATAATTTTAACTTCAAGTACTGTGACCCATGCATGTTAAATTACTTTAGCACAAATGTGAACTGCTTCAAATCTATTTTTTACTTGTTTATAATTACTTTGACGGCTTCAATCTATTTTTACTTTGTCTCATAATTACTTTGACTGCTTGCTTCATTAGCACTTCTTAGAATTCACTTTATTCTAAATCCTAGCTCGCGTTTTTTGAAAAGTAGTTCATATTTTTTTGAGGAGACATTTCAAATATTCCATAAATTATTGATTATTCGCAAAGAGATTAAGAAATCAAATATCATTTTCCTTAAATCTGAAGTGATCATTTTGGAATCCCATAAACGTTTAATTAGGACATTCACAAAGTGATCAAGACATCAAATATTGTCTTTCTTAAAACTGCAACTCAACATTCGTAAAGATCAAATATATCGCAAGGAATTGAATCCAAATCTTCATATACTTGAGAAATATACTATTGACAATCCTCAAAACACGAGCAAATTTCAAAAAGAAGTATCAATGGATAAACAAGATTATAATCACAAATAATCATCACTAAAATATATATTCATTATATTTTATTTGTAATTGTATTCAATTTTCATTACTTTAAAATTTATCAAAAACATCATATCAAACAAAAAAATATCTGGTCAAAGAATTGCTTAAACAAAATTAAGAAAACATAATGATAGCATTATTGGTTTAGTACATATATATATATATCCTCATGTTTTTCTTATGACAATTATTTGATAAATAATCCACTCCACAATAATATAATAGACACTTTAATTTCTAAAATAAAGGAATATACAGTTAATATGAAGTGGATTTGCCAAAAGAAGGGACACATCTAAAAGTCACAATTTCCTTAATTTCTGATTATATTATATTGATCAAAAATTGAATGTTAAAAATATCAATTGATCAGTCAACTAAGAAACTGACTAAACTTATTTGATCAATTATTATATTACCTGTCTATTATTATTATAGGTCCCTATATTTTGTTGTTAATGACCCGCCATAGTCAAAAGTCACATTCTCAATTCTATTCTAATAAATTCCACTTTCACAATCTTTGTATTGGGTATTAATTGTCCTGAGTTTTTTTTAAATCATAAATAGGTTTTCCTTTTAGGAAAAAGTTTAGGATTAGCTAGTCCTTTTCTTGTAGGAAAATATTTCGGACTCTATACATAGACACTTGTTCCTTCTAACTTAATCAGTATTCACAATGTAGTCATAGGGGCTTTGAAAGTTTTGGTTAGGAGGAGAATTTGTGGGACACAAGTTTGATACGTTATAACTTGTGTGAACCTCCCATGTAATCTGAGCGAATTGGTTGAGGTTATTTCTCTCTATATTTTGTACTCTCATATTTATAGTGGATTGCTCATCTCATTTATGGATCTAGGTCGATTGACCGAACCACGTTAAATCTTTGTGTCTTTTGATATATTTCTCGTTTGTTTTCTTACTCATGGTCTTTCGAGGTCTGCTTTGCTAGCTTCCGCATTACACCTAATTATTTCGATCCTAACACTTTGCAACGAGTTTAAGTTTAACAAGAAGTGTTTCACCATTAACCAGAGGTCTCGAGTTTGAACTTTGGGTATGAAGAAAATCTTGTTGGATGCGTCACCCCCTGAATGGGCTCTCCAGTACGCAATCCGAATTTAGTCAGGGCTCCAATGTGGACTTTAAAAAATACATAAAGTCAACAACATGCTACAATAAATAATATTATTATATTATCCATTTATATAAATTAAAATTAAATCCAATTGTAATAAGTGGAGTACTTAAGTGGAAGGCGGCTATATATATAGTTGCTTTCGGATCTATTTGGTCACCAACCAATAGACCCTACTAAATCCTATTTCTTCGTATTTATCTTCTTTTTCCCACTTTTTTTATTTATTGAATTATTTTCTATTTTTTATTTTCTTATCCCTAAATTTCAAAATACGTGGTGTTTTTATTAATAAAATTACTATTGTTTGATACATGACGTTTTACATCATCAAAAAATTACTTTTACTCATTTTCTAGAAATGAGTAATTTTCTTAAGAAACGTATATATTATTTAAATCGAAAACACAACTTATTTTAAAACGGAGAAAGTATTAAAGTTTTTGATTTGTCGAATTTTTATCACTCCTTAGCCGCCCTGACTTTGTGGTTGTGCTATAACATTGAAAATTCAATATCTATTTGTTAGTAGCTACGTGTCACACATATATAGCTTGAAAATATGATATTTAAACAAAATGTAACATTGAATAATATTGATGTCGTCTTGAAGGGGACATCCAATAAAAAAAATTAAATATATTTTAGTATATAAAAATATTTTTTTAAAATTTAACATCAACGTATGAACTGGATGGAGTAAAAGAAATGATTGTAATAAATAGTATCATTAATTTCTTCTATTACATTAAGATAGCAAATTCTTAATTTTAATTAAAGAGTATATCTTATGGTCAACTTTTTTCCACATACATCGCCAAAGTAGGAATAATTTAAAATTCTTTAGTCGTTAGAAAGATTAAATATTACTATATTAACAATAATAATAATAATGATTATGTTTTAGATCTCAAACAAAATATATTTGATTTAAAATTCTCAAAATCTTTCTCATTACATTGAACACATCTTTTTAGATTAGCACATTGCTCTCACAATATAGTATTTAATAGAGTAGCTTTGTTGATTATTTATAATTTTGTATAATAGACCTAAAAACAATTTGTTTCCACTTCAAGTTTTTTACACGTTCAAAAGAAAATAAGTGCATATAAGGAAAAACAATCTAGAGGTATATAATATACATTTTTTTTTTTACTAATAAAATTGATATTTCCAATAGAATCTCGACTTTACAATTTCAACATAAAAATATCAACTTATTTTTTTCCAGAATTATAAAACACACCTCAACCGTGATACACACATCCCCCTTCACTCTCCTCATCTTCATCGTTAATTAACTCCGTACAAAAATTTTCATATTACAATATTCACCCACAATTGACAGAAAAATAAAAACAAAAATCTCTCACAAAGTCTTCGTATGAATAGAGACTGCTAATCACTATATATATTCCCGCCAAAAATGCCACGTCACCAGTCAACTAACCAGTGTGAACCCATTTGCAAAAATTGACGAAATAGCCCCTCGTACACTATCGAGCTTCAAGGGCAAAATCGTCAAAGTCAAACTCGCCGAATTCTTCGCCGTAGTATTTCTCCGACATAGCAAAATCCGGCAGCCGGAAAAGTGAATCAACGTCGAAACCAAAAGCATCCACTTCGCAGAACCCTAGATTATCAAACGGCGCAAAATCATTGTTACAGAGAACTGTGGTGGGTGACAAAGCGACGTCGTTTTCACTTTTGTCTCCACCGTCGGCAACAGACTCCGTTTCGGTTTCTGTTACCGTTAACGTTACCTCCGCCGTTGTTGATACCGGAAAATTGGTTACGGCGTCGGGACCTTTGAGCTTAACTGCAGCTTTATCGTAAACGATAGCTGCTTCTTCTGGGGTATCATAAGTTCCCAACCACACCCGTTTTCCACGGGTCGAGTCCCGAATCTCTGCTGCCCAACGACCCCACGGCCTTTGACGAACGCCTCTAAACTTTTTCCGACGAGTGACGTCAGAATCCGGCGAAACCGATCTTCGTTTTCTGTCGCCGATCGACTTGGGTGACGGCATGAGGTTGATCTCCGTCACGTGTCTCTTCACTCTTCGTACAGTATTCCGGCCTTCATCGTCGGAAGAATCTGTAGCATCGGCATCTGTAAGTATAATCCTCACAACTCTCTGTAACTCTGAATTGGATTTTTCACTGTGCTCAGAAAAAACATGCTTGTTTGTAGTTACTATGTGTTGAGTGAATTTAATCACCGGAACTGAATTTTCCGTCATGGTATACCAAAAACTTAAAATTACAGTTCGATTTAAAAGATCTTTTTTCAAAGGAAAGCAAACAGAGCACCAAAAAACATCATCATAAGTTCATCTTTTTGCTCAAAAAAGAGTACTGGAACAATCAAGAACTGGTTGAAGTGAGTGAATATTATTGTATAAAAAGTGAAGTGTGGAAAAAGTTGCAGTTATACAAATGTCATTTTGAGAAACAAAGCTGATGGAGTGGAAAATGAAAAAGAGATTAATTTCTTTGTTGTTTTTGGCGGGAAATAAACTCGTAACTCTCGATCTTCTACGATAAAATTAATGGACTAAAGCCAAAAAAGGCGAAGAAAAGAGAGAAGTATAAACAGAGAAGGTAGGTAGTTTCACTCTCCACTCAACATATATAGTGCATGGGACAGTAATATACAGCACTGAAAGGCCACATATACCACGCGACAAAACAAGTTGGGGCCCCAATTTGGATCCGATTCCACACTGGGACATATACAATGTGAAGCACAACAAAATTTAAATTTGGATGTAATAAATATTATTTAAGTATACTAGACATAATATGCTTTTGTTTTATGTTTTTGTCTATTTCCATGTCAAGCTTCCTTTACCGGATGTCAATAAGCACCCTTTACCTTCAATCCTGAGGAAGTATATATGTTTGTCATTAAAATAAATAAAAACTATAGATGAGTAAAAAAACACGTCTTGTCTATCAATTTGAGTCCTAAGTTGAATGAGGTTAAAGGGTTCTATTCTACATAACCATGATTTTTGAAAAATTTTAATAGTTCAGTTAGTTAACTAGCTGAATTTTGATGTTATGTTCTATAGGTAACTTCAAAATTTTCAAGAGAAAGTTTGCAACTAGTAGAGAAGTGTTGTGCAAGTGGACTAAAATGCAGAGTGTGGACCAAATGGGTATAGGATCTTCTTGGTCTTAATATATGTGACAGGTTTTATTAATTTGTCTAAAAAAGAATGTCATTTTCTTGTATTTCAAAAAAAACTTCATTTTAAAATTCTCATTTATGTTTATTGAGATAATTTATCATAGTCACATAATATTTAAGTCCTATTTCAAACGGTACATTCTAAAAGTCTTTTTATTTTTTAGTTATTCAAATAGCATTACATAAATTTAAAACGGAAGAAGTAAAAATATTAGTTTTGTACTTGACTAAAGACAAGAGGATCTTCTTTACAGCTGCTGATTTTAGACATGTCAAACACCCCCAGCCCCACACCCGGAAGCCCCGACTTTCTTTTCTTTGTATTTATACACAGCAGAAAGTCTCTGGTCTTGCATTTTGCCTTTTACCTAACTTTGCACAATTTTCTCTTGATTTTGGAATACGAAATTGCAAGGAAGCCTCCATTGGTTCTCTACGATTCTTTGAGGTTCTATAATGAGTTAAGGGCCTACCTTTTGAATAGTGGGAAAAGCCTAAATATGTTATTGAATTTTGAGAAAAGATTCATCTATGTCCTCGTTAAAAAATTGGCTCATCTATGTCATTTTCAGTTGACAAAATACTCATTTATGACATTTTCATTTGAGAAAATGCTTCATTCATGTCATTATTTGTTAATTGTAAATAGTTTCTAATTTTGCAAAACCATTTTTTACATGTCAGAAATTATGATTCAACCACGTCATTAGTTAAATCATCTTTTTAAAAGGGAAAAGGCTTAAATATGTTATCGAACTTTAAAAAAAAGTTCATTTATACCATCTGTTAAAAAATTGGCTCATTATGTCATTTCAGTTAACAAATAATGACATGAATGGAGATTTTCTCAAACGGAAATGACATAAATGAACCAATTTTTTAACGGATGACATAAATTGACCTTTTTTTCAAAGTTCGATGACATATTTGAATCTTTTTCCTCGAATAACTATAATGAAGGCTTCACATCAGTCCACAAAAGTATTAGAGATATTATGAGGAAACTATTGCGAAGTTGACGCACCTTGTCTTCAACTGCAAATCCTTGAGAAAGCTAAAAAGAAGCTGTTCTCTTTAGGTAACAATTTTTTACCTAGCATATAATACCTATGGAAAGTTTTACTGTGTGTTTCACACAACTGACACGAGTTAAACTAAGCATCAAATGTCTGTCATCAAGAAAGACGATCCAAGATATCGAAACGTTTAACTTGAATAAGAAGCAAAAAGAAAAAAGGCCTGATAGCATGGCACGTGAATCTAATCTATAGGCTGAAAAGACTTATTTGCTTGTAAACCAAGCGATAATCATTTGCACATATAATTTACTTTATTAACCCACTCTTGCACAATCAGCCTACCCCTTCTAATTTCAACTCAATTATACTAACAGACAAATTTCACCTCAAAATAATGCAACTCTAACATCTGGAGCTTCCTAATTGCACCACCATACTTTTGACCCTTCTCAATAGACTTTTACACAGAGAACAAACTACTCTTCCAAAAATAACTACATAGGACACCAGCCGCATATTTACAATTGGTTTATTGACACACTGCTTATCGTATGCTTACCTCTTCACGAAATTGAGGGGATGCATGCGTTAAGAAAGTTAGCACAATAACTTCATAGGTAAACGATTCCCAAGGTTCAGATAATGACCTCAGTGTGCATTAGAGACAGTCACCCTTACGTCCTGCAGACGGTGGTTCCCACTTTTCTAGAATCATCTGCCCAATCCATCACATTAATTTAGCCTCAGCCGAATCGTCAGCACCTCTTGCAGCTGTCCTAAAACGACATGACCAAAAGCCTTGAATCCAGAGTCCCCGATATATCTCCACACACATTAAGGAAACAGTCAAATTTTGAAGACCAAAATACAAGGGAGAACTTATCTCATGGAAGACGGCAGCGAGCCATGATTAGCTACCTACACAGATTTTCAAGAACCTGCTTTGCACAACTTATAACATAACACATCACAGGAAAATGGTCTCACACAGAGAATAGTTACTGTTTAATCACTGGAATTTTTGCCACTCAAAAGATAGCACCCATACTAGAAAATTAGGAAGGAGCAAAAGTAAAATTACATTTCAGGTTCTCCCCTCACTAAAATTCAACAAATAGATATTCACATATTAAAACATCTCGGTCTTGACAACCTTGACATGATCGGAGTCTACGTAAACTGATTTCCTTACCAACATTTTGTTCTTTCATCCAAAGCACAATGAAGACATTGCATTTAGGAGTGAAAGCAAAATGAAGTAGTTGAAATTAAAAGTGTCTCAGACACACCCGAGGACAATTTTGCCGTTATCCCATCGCATATTTTTGAGTCCAGCTACGAGCAGTGGTCTCGTATTTGGCCCTGTCAGTCTTGTACATATGAGCAATTTCTGGTACAAGTGGATCGTCTGGGTTTGGATCTGTCAATAGAGAGCAGATGGACAACAGGACCTAAAACATAAAATAGCAGAGTGAGACAAAAATCCAAAAGAAAATTGAAAAATAAGACACATAAACCAGAGAAGCTCTTCCCTCGCCCTTTTTCCAGAAGGTTTAGTGGTGACTTGGTACATAAAACTGATTTTCATCACATTTTGGATAGTTAAATAGAAACATGCAAACAAGAGGACATCAAGCAAAACAAAGAACATAAAATAGAAGAATCAAATTAGTTGATTATATGAGAGTTGTAGGAATACCATTTCTGGAGCAAAAAGAGCAATCTAAAGTGGCAGGTATTGCTCAAAAGATTTTACTGCAGTAACAGCTCAATATTACCACTAAATTATCTTTCACATAAATAAAAATCTGAACACCCAAACCTCAACTCAGCAACTCAATACAAACAAACGCATACGACAAAAGTTAGAAAATAAATCATCTGCATCAACATCAACTAGAGGGAAAAGGGAAGACAGAAAGAGACAAAATGTGCAATAAGTAGTTCACCTAATTTCTACCAAAGATTTAGCAGAAGCAAGTGAGAAGGACTAGTCATTACATCAGACAATAATAAAGTAAATACTTATAAAATAGGAGCCTAAATGTCAAAAGATATCACACTTGACTTTCTTTATTAAAGAAATGAGCATGATACTTCCCCTCACTTTCCTTTCTTTTATTCTAAATGGAATCATACTTGCTAAGGTGCTGCTTGACATCTGTCAGTTGGAGAAAAGGAAAATAACAAATATGTTATTTAAGGCAAGCATGTTTTGAAGGGCATAGTATGATAGATATCTCTTTATTAATAAATATCTTTTTGACTTCTGTAGCTCTTTTCTGGACTACTTTTCCTTGAGTCGAGGGTCAAAACAACCTCTCTACCTCTGAGGTAGAAGTAAGGTCTGCATGTACTCTACTCTACCGTCCCCGGATCCCACACAGATTATACTGGGTATGTTGTTGTATAGTTAGTGTTTTTAGTTTCAACAAGTCAAGATAATGTTTAGTTACTGTTCTTTCCTCTTCTACTCTATCCTTCCTTCTGATTGGCATTATTGCTCGTATTCTCTCTTCAAATACAAACATGCCAGTCTAAACCACCCTATTTCCAGAGCACTATCACATTAGTAAAGCCACAGTATAAACTTGCCAATCACAGCTCTCACATTCATTTATATTGACATAAAGCTTTTTTTACTAAATATACTCCCAGGTCAGATTATTTGGTCTACTGAGCCATGATTCCAATGCCTCAAAGTCCTTAATTATAATGAGAGAGGAGATCAAAACTCAACAAGTCTGGACAACAATACATAACAAAAGTTGACCATTCTCCACCAAATCATATCACACACCACCGCCATCATCATCATTTTGTTAAATCTAGACTCTGGCTAGGACTCACCTTCATCGAGAAATCTAAGACCAGAAAAAAATATAGCAACATTTAATCGGGATACAAACAAAGACCAAGATACAAACCTTAGATATGGTCAAAGCCGGACTCCATTGCTCTTTAAGGATATCCAAACATATACTTCCATTGCTATTGATGTTAGGGTGGAAAACCTTAGTTCTAAATGCAACCTGAAACAAATAAAAAATAAAAAGATCAGCCTTGTCTCATCACCACAAAACCAGTCAACAACTATTAATCAAACACATTCTCAGAATTGGCAGAGAAGAACTCATTCTGCAAATTTCAAACAGTGCCTGAAACAAACAAAATTCTTAGAAACTACAAAACCACCATGAAAGTAAAACTAATCTAGCAGCAAACAAACGCCAGCCATCTTCTACATTATGTTGTGCGGACTCTGTGGTGTAAAAGACTAGCATACTTATAGACATGACAAAACAAAATGGATAAAAAGATTTTATTCACATGATGATTCAGCTATAATCTTGAACAGCACCCTGAAGTACCAGCTCACTCTAGCACCAGAACATAAGAGAGCAGAGAAAAGATAAACTTCTCAACAAAAAACTTCAAATGTCATCTCAAGTAGTGGGGAAAGATCATAAGGAAGTTACAGGCAGTAGTAACTAGTATCCAAGGCTTCCTGAAATTTTCCAAAGGGATATGAAACTATCTGTCAATTTTGAGTGTATTCCACCATGTAAGTCCGTGGTCTTATCTCTGTGGTATGTAAATCAAAAAATCACGCTGACAAACAAATGTCAGCATTTTTAATGCTAGAGCTCTCTCTGACCCTTCCACACAGTGGCACATCACCAGCCTTGCCTTAGATTTCTTCTCGTTCAATGCTGTCTTTTCAGCGCTGATGGAAGCATGCCAATGTGATCTTTACATTCTACTATAAATAAAAACCAGAGATGGCGAAGTAGGCAGTAATTTGAACTTTAATATCATTCAATTCTATATGGACACAGCTAAGCAGGTGAGGTGTCATTCATGAAAGTTCCTGCTGATTTCAAGAAATGACGAAAATTCTTCTTAGAAACCTATATGCACATATTTGTGATGCATTCAGTTGATTCCTTTGTATTTGGTTAAATTCATGCAAACTGATACTCTCTAGCTTATAACAATAAAGAATGTAAAGGAACAGACACAGATCTGGACAAGGATGCTGTAGAGCATAGGCATACCTTTGGAGGCTTGAAAGGATAATCAGGAGGGAAATGGATTGAGACCAAAAATACACCTCCTGCATAAGGGCTATCTGTAGGCCCCATGATTGTTGCTTGCCAATGGAACATATCCTCAGCCACTGGACCTGTATTTTACAAAATATGCTATTTAATATCCGACATAACAGCCATGTGATTAAAGTGTCAGCATGATGGACAACTAAATGATTGTATATATTAATGTAATTATATAGTGATATAAATTAGCATGATCATATACATTTGTTGTAGAATCAAATGAATAAATATTGTGATAGAATAGCTGATTTGGAGGGATAGCAAGACAGATTTAGAGGGATTGAATAGCAGATTTGTAGAGATAGAATAGCTGATCTTTAGGGATAGGAATGACGGATCTTTAGGGATGTGTAATCTTTATTTTCTCTATATAATGGAAAGACTCTCTCACTTTGAGAGGCATTCAGCAAAACTGACATAAAGTACCCACTTTAACAAATGTATAATCACACTCAGAACCTAAATCTAAGAGAAATAACAATTCCTCATCAAACAAATAACAAAATATACATTAGGAGAAGTACAACAATGAATGATACAGAAATTTGATAGACAATTATAAGTAGCATTCACAATCTTCAGAGTGCCATATATTGAATGTTAAATTCTCAGAAGTGAGAAAGAGAAACCAATATAAAGATGCAATACAACCAGGGTTATGCACAAGCTGGTCGGACACCACTATCATATAACAAAAGTATAAGCAAAAAAAAAAAAAAAAGAGCCAAATCTGGATTCAGCTGCTGTTAACTCGTAACGGATCAACCTACTAATGATGCCAACAATGTTTTTTCCATAACATTAGTGTCCAAGCTTGCTAACAAACACTTTGAGTACACCAACAATACCAGCTACCTCCAACTAGTACATGTATCTTATGACCTTATCCACCGAAGCTTAGGCAAATGGGAACGATTCACCTAGTTCACCTCTACTGAGATTTGAATCTTGGATGCTAACATATTTACTCTAATTCAGCTCTTGGACAACTAGGCTACCACCGGGGCTAATGCCACTAATTTTTTATGAAACAAACATTTAAATCATGCAATTCTGCTAGTACAGAAACCAAAAATAGGTTCAGCAAACTACTAAATCAGACTTGTTCTAAACTAGCAAGCATTAGCAAAACAAAAACCGCAGAAAACATCAGAAATTCAACCACGCCGACCTAATTATTGGTCTTCAGCTAACAAAACTAGCACATAAGCTCAGCAAGGCAAAAATAAAAAGTAGAGCCGACATACCAGCGCTGCATGAGGTGGGAGGATCCTTCTGCAAATCCTTAAGCTCCTTCAATATGCGCTTCGATGCCATAATTCAGCCCGTATACCTTCAAATCCAAGCCCTAAGCAATTATAATTACAATTTTTTTCATCAAAATCCACAGATCTCCATATTCAAGTAAAGTAGAAAACAGTCACACACACAAATTAAGGTCACAGAATTACAAAACTGAAGCTTATAATAACTCAAACAGGAAAAACTAAGAGATCTAATGGATTGTTCATGCGGAAAATCCTAGATCTTCTTCATTAACAGTAATATGCAGAAAAATACCTGAATTAAGAGGAGGAAGATGTTGATTGAATGGAGATTTGCAGAGCTCGGATTAGGTTTTGAACCAATCCTATGGAAGAAATAGAAGACAATATTCACTCTGTTACCATTTATACAACACTCATTTTTAGTCCATTTCCAAAAAAAAAAAAAAAAGATATTTAACTATTTAATTTTAAAATATCTACTCCATTTTATAGCTAAATAAATATTTATAATTTATAAATTTTAAAAAATATTCAAACAATCTACTACTTTGTATAAATTGAGACGAAGAAAGTAATATTATTTATAGGTATATAAATTGGAAACGAAGAAAATAAATATTATTTCTACTTTACGTATACGAAATGCTATTTGTAACCATATTTTGTAGTGGGGCCCAGAAGCAAGGCTCTAGAATAGTCTACTGAAGTCATAATGTGTACATAGCTTGTGGAAATGGCACTAGGTAACCACTTTTAGGACCAATTTTTGAATTTTAGCCAGTGTTTATAAATTATTTTATTTAATGTTTAGCCATTAATAAAAGTGGGAAAAATATTGTCTCTAATTTTTTTCCAGGATTATCAACTTTTAATGTTATGAAGTTCGATTTTATAGTTTAAACTTCAGACATATGGTGTCATGAAGTTCGAATTGTGTAGTTCAAATTCCATGTTTGTGATGTGAAGTTCGAATTGTGTAGTTCAAATTTACGTCACGCGAACAAAAAGAAGAAAAAAAAGGAGACACCAATGCATACTATAACTACTTTCTATTTGCCTAGTTGCATAATTAGTGATAGAAATGTGTAACATATTCTATTTACAAATAAAAACACATGGCAGTATAAATAAACGATTTCACTATCCAATACTCACTAGAATTTATAAATTACTTGGTGTTTGAATGCCAGAAAAATGATTTCACACCAAAATCCAAACACAGCGCAAATGAATTGCTTCGACATGTTGCATAAATCAGATGTTAATAAGTGCAGTGCAGTGCAGATTGAATTTTACAACAAATGACAAGAGTTCTTAAACGAAAAGAAAAAGGAAGATGATTAACTTGTCTACTATATCTCCTAAGGAAAACAAATCCACACTTTCACTAGATACACTTGTCAATAGGATTGAATCAGAAAATTATGGGAAAGAAAACATGTATGTTGTTGCACTGGGTAATCGAATCGAATGAATTTCTCAGGACTTACAAATTGTAAGTCAGAAATCCAAGGAATCAAGGGATATGCACATTTGAATCATAGGATCTATTCTCATTCTGAAGAATGCCGGTTTTCAGAGTTAGATTGCCTGACCTCTTCAATCATTCTAACAACTTCCTCCATGTTGGGTCGCATGTCCGGGACCTTTACAACACATGCCATAGCAATTTGCAGCATTTGTACCATCTCTTCTTCAATGTTTTGAAATCTCATCAAATCGACGTCAAAAACCTCTGAGGTCCATTCCTCCCTGACAACTGATTGGACCCACCTAGGAAGGTCAACCATGTCATCACGCCCTGGTGATTGCATTGGCTGTTTACCAGTAAGCATCTCGAGTAGTAAGACACCGAAGCTGTAGACATCTGATTTATGACTATGCTTTCGGCTTTCTATCACCTCAGGAGCACGGTACCCTGGATAGCGAGTTGGGGCTGCAGGGAAGTTCATTATAGGGGCTAAACCAAAATCTGAGATGCAAGCTTCCATATCTTGCTTGAGTAGGACGTTTGAGGACTTTATATTTCCATGAGTAAATTTTGGACCACCCATTGAATGGATGTGGGCAATGCCCTTTGCTGCTGCAAGAGATATTTTAACTCTTGACTCCCAGTCCAATGGAGTCCTTCCCGGAGTCCTGTTTCCTAAATGATAGTGGGGTTTGATAGGGGTTAGAGAACAGAAATATCAGCAGTACATAACGTCATTGGCAGTATACTTGACATTGATAAGTTTATGCAGGTTAGTGAATGAAGATGAATTCACTTCTGGTATAGTCTTCCAGGATAGATAATAGGTATATCATGAATGAAATTTTTCAGCACTAGCAGCTTTCCAGTTAGAAAAACAGCAAGATAGTGCGAGTGATAAACTACCAGTGATAAGAAAAAGAAAGCCAGCAAGTGTCAATATGTTGCTACAGAAACAATAGATACAGAATAACATAAGATCTGTTTATACTCATATAATAGACCTAGAAAGATCAAACTGATGCATATATTCTAAAGAAGACTTTTTCTTCTCTAACTTTACAATAAGCTACAAGAAAGAATGCTTCTTTCACACCAGTTCACAAGTTTAAAAGTTCAAACTCACATTGTTTAGATTCTTTTAGGACATTACTTGAGTGCATTTTGTATTGTGTTAGAAGCTTACTATTAGGCATTCAATCACAAAGGGAGAATCAAGTTACTCCACCAAACACTAGAAATAGAAAAAGGAAATGACGATGAGAGCATATGATGCCTTACCATGCAAGAGCATTGACAAGTTGCCCATTGAGAAATAACCATACACCAGTAGCTTCTCATCCTTGGAGTAATAATAAGCACGTAAAGGAACGACATTTGGATGCTGTCCAACTCTACCAATAATTTCCATCTGCTGCTCAAAGTCCTTCTTCCCCACAATGACTTCTTTTAGTCTTTTAACCACCACTGTTGATGACTCCTCCAAAATAGCCTTATAAGCAGTTCCAAAACTCCCCTTTCCTAGCACTTCAGCTGAGGCCCTCAATAGGTCCTCGAGATCGAAATTGTAAGAGCTACCTTCAAAGAAAACAAGCTTATTTTTGTCAGGTTCTTGCACCCCACTACCGAACTCTTCCCTCGGTTTTTCACTCCTTCCTCCACCCGGAGATTTCCCTTTCCGCACACCTCTGCCATCACCCCTTTTTCTTTTCAGGCAGCACAAAACCAGGATCACAACTAGCAGCAAGACCAGCACAACCCCTCCAGCAGCAATAGCAAGAATAACTCCTAGTTTAAGTTTCTTTTTTGAACTTTTTTCTTGAGTGTTTGGGGAGGGTGCAGGTGGGGAAGGGGAAGGGGAAGGAGGGGATGGTGGTAGAACAGGTGAACAAGGATTTAAGGGTAGTCCACACAAGAGTGAGTTCCCCACAAAGGAGGAATTTGGAAACTTTTGGAGGGATAATGGAATAGAACCATTAAGATTGTTGTGGCTTATATTAATATGTTTTAGCCTTGGAAGAGTAATATTGGGTATGGGTCCAGAAAGCAAGTTATTCTGGAGGCTTAAACCTGTTAGCTGAGACAAATTCTGAATTGTTTCAGGTATCTTTCCAGTGAAGAAATTATGAGATAGGTCCAAAACATTCAGTTTATTTGAAAGAGAAGAAGGAATAGGTCCAGATAAGTTATTTTGCTGTAAGAACAGGGATTGGAGAGAAGGAAGTGAAGTGATAGCGGAAGGAAGGTTTCCACTGAGACGATTGGATCGAAGGCTGATAATCCTTAAGCTATCCATCTTCCCAAAAGTATTTTTTGGAAGTTGACCAATGAGTCCAACTCCTGGAAGTCGTACTTCCACCACATGAGCCCCATCATTACTACAAGTAACGCCTACCCAAGATGAGCAGATAGGAGTGGCAGGATCCCAGTTGATCTTCCAGCCATGTGGGACTGCTGCAGCAAAGTCAAGAAGGGCTTGTTTGTCTGAGTTTAGATCACCACGGCACAGCGAAAGAAGAGTTGCTACAATAAAAAGAGAATGTAGCAGTTGATTGGTGTAGTAGATTCTCATGAGGAAACCTTCAACAGATTGAAAGCCACTATGCTGCCAGTATTGTGGTCGTCCTGGAATAATTCAGTAGATAAACATTTTGAGAACCAAACAAACACCAAAGGTGAGAGAGGAAGGATAAAAAAAGACATTTTGACATAGAAAGCATCTATGCAGTCAAAGTTATAAGAATATACTCAAGAAATATGTTTGGAATCTGCACTAAATTTTCATGAACTAAAACTGAATGACTTTTTATGGATTCCAATCAACAATTATTATGTGTCCAACTAATGTTTCTCTTTGCACATACGTTCCAAAAGCACTTAGCAATGAACTAGACTTATACAAGCTTATGAATGCCAAATAGTAATTGTTCTATATTTAACTAATTTTTCACCATCTGCAGAAGAAGATTAATAAAACTAACCATGTTCTCATGGAACCATAAAAAGAAGAATAAAAAAAGAAAAAAAAAACAGTTAGTCAAATTACATAGTATGATGAAAGCTCTGCTGACTTGGTTAAAAATCTTATCCACCGTACTAACAACTTATAATTACTTTAAAAGCTATTCAATCTCACAGATACTGATGCCAAGAAATAAACAAAATGCAAAAGGATGTTGGAAACAAAAACCAGAAACCTTGCCATATCACTTTCTAAGCCAAAAATAACGAAAACCTTAACAAGGAAGTGGGAGAAAATGTTACAGATGGATGAATGATTACACCAAAATAAAATAAAAAGATGCTAAGAGATACCAAACCATGTACAATATTAAACAGCTCAAAACAGAAGTATTAGTGTGATTAGAAAAGAATATAGTAGAAGAAGAAACATTAACAGAAAAAACTTTGGTTCACAAATATTCCATTCTCAATTTCATGAACAAAAGAGTCTTGAAGTAGAAGAGCAAGAGCTAATACATACAAATAAGCCTTCTGAGGATGGATAAACTTAACCTTGCCTCCTTTAGGTTCAAAAAAAGAAAACCATTCTTGTTGGCATTATGAGCCACCCTCGGGTTTGGTAAAAACTCTAACTGAAGAAGAAGCCTTCCGGGATGGAAACTCCTTTTTTTTTTTGGTGTTACGTGTGAGAAGAGGTGTTAGGCCTTATGTCACCCTCTCTTGTAATTATATTATTAATAAACAAAAGATGTTTTGAGAAAAAATAAAATACATACAAATAGCTAGCACTTAAGTATTCTAACATGATAGTATCTAATAAGCAACGGGAAGGAAAATAACCACTCCTTCAAGTCAACCCGGGACTAGACTAACCCATTTAATCACAAGTTTTTCAACCCTCATATCATGATAATTCTTATTCAAGGTTGGAGCTTGAAACAGTTGATGAAGAAGAACTACATCAAAAAATCTACCAGATCATAGAATTTTTATTATTATTATTTCAGGGGGGTGGGGGTTACCTATTACCACATTCATAACTCTTCTCTCAAGTAAATGTCAAAGAGAGTTGGGTTAATTAAGACTATTGAACAACCCCAACTCATATGAGGTCCCAGTAATAGGGAATCATAAGCTTCCATTACACAAATATAATCCAATGATAGTTCATAAGGACCAACAACATTTTCAATTTCTCAATTCTTTATACTTCCACATTATCAAAGAAACAAACACTGAAGACTGAACAACATACAGAACCTAACATGGTCTTGCTACTTAATAGTCCACCGCCGGAGCCAGGGGTGCAAGCCGGAAAATCATACCATATATACAAGTTCAAAAAAAAAAAATTGAAAAAAATCATACATAGTATATTTCAAAAAAAATCATACATAGTTTATCATTGTATTTCTTTCTTAATATTTTCAATCACTTGACTAAAAATCCTAGCTCCGCCGCTACTTAATACTCCTCCCTCCAATGAGTCTAATTTTCTGCATGAATTCATCATGGATTTCCTAATTAATTTCTAAAAATCAAATTTAAAGCTACACAAAAATAAAAAAAATAAAAAATACTATCAGAAAACCTTCAAAAATCATATTTCAAAATAAATAAAAATTGACTGTTCAATCTGACAATGCCAAACAAATAGGAATCAAATAAGCAAACAGATCTGCCACCAAAATTAGCAGAAAACAAGCTAAACAAATACAAAATAATAAAATTCAACAAACATTATGAAATTGCAGTGAAATTACCTATAAAATCGAGAAAGCACTTCAAGTTTTAGGAGTAATACTGAGGTTCTGAGGTGAAATTAACAGTAGACATGAACATCAAATCGAATTCATCGAGTTGCAGTAACCACATTTTGCGCTGAATAAGACCCGACCCGACCCTTTTAGCTTGAGCTGAAGTAGTAAGAGATTTGGATCTGTGTTAATGGAGAAGAAGAAGGAGTGTTTAGTGCAAAGTACAAAGTGAAGAGTGAGAGGTGGAGAAATGGTAAAAGGAATTTCAGCTTTTTTGTAATGAATCTGTTTTTTTTTCTTTTCTAGTAACAGCTAACTGAATATACATCGTATTTATTTTATCGATTTTTTTAATTTTATTTTATGTTGCTGAGATAATAAGAGAATAATTGTCTCTACTAAGCAAAGTGAACGTCTTTTTTTTTAAAAAAAATAATATATTAATTGATTTGTTATTTATAGTTTTTTCCCTCTCACATTTCTTATGTGATCACACTGTTATATTTTTTATTTATTTATTTTAACATATTACGATATTTTAATATAAAAAATTAGCGAATTATTGAAGCTATCAAAAGAATATAATACGTTTGAATATAAAATCTAGACGTACAGTAATTTCATGATTTATCAAGATATTGATGAAATTGAAACAGTATAAAGATGTCATAAGTCTTAAATTAAGTTTACTACAAAATACAATAAATAAATATTATTAATAATAATGGTAACAATTTTAATTATAATAGTAATAATGTACTGTGAAGTGACGTTTGCACTTGTGAATGACAGTTGGATCACAGGAAGGATAGGTTGGCAATTACTACTCCCTTTTAGAGGTGGAGGTGGATGGTTGAAGACTTGGTTGGTGTATATTTAATGTACATGCATAAAAGTTATTCTTGTTCAATAATTACATAACAATAAAAATAATATATTTCGTGTAATTTCATAATCGAAAAGTTGAGAAGAATAAGATATATATAGTCGTAGTACCTTAACTTCTCCTCGCGTATGTGAGATAAAGAAATTATTCCTAATAAATTCTCAACTCAAAAGAATTTTTTCATTGAAAACATCGCATCAAAAAATAAAGCAACACACAAATTTGAATTTAATCGATCGTACTACAAATACAGAAAGAAAAGAAAAAACATTTCAGTTTGACCCAATACGCTTGTCATTTGGTTAATACTTATAAGGATTCTTTGGACAAACTAAACTCTTTTTGCTAGTCATGCTTGAAGAAACAAAGTGCCCAAAAAGAAGAAGAAAAGAACAGGTCAATAAGAAAGATACAAAAAGTAAAAAGGAAAAAATGAAGCACATGGTCCCAATAAAGCATATGTAATTGACATGATATATTAATTACTAATTAAATTAATAGAAGGGTTTAATATAGGAAGATTCAATTTTGTAGCGTTTACAAATTTGTCTCAGGAGATTTTCATGGTCACACCTAAGAAATTTTTACTTTTAGACGTGAAATGTCTAAAGAGGTTATTTCTACGGTTCAATTGATATAAGTGGCCAGACAAGATTATTTCCTCGATAATATCAGAGTAATTTTGTGGGAGTGTACACTATGGGCAACTGTAAAATTGATGAATTGATTGACAACTACCGTTAACAATTTGGGTATCTTGTCCTACTCAATGACCATCATATTATCGTAACTTTGGTGACTCAGTAATTTTTATGATAAATTTAAATTCACATGACATAAGTAATATTAAACGGAATATATGTTATTACTTGGAATAAGGTTTGTGCTATTAGTAGGGGTATAAAATAGACATGTTTCAATTTATTTTAATCTTTCTGATTCAGCCCATTGATATATAAAAATAAATTGGTTTGATTAGTTTTTAATCCTAGTATGCCTAAACAATCTAGCCATAGCCATAGCCACAGCCACATTAACACTCTGGGGAATCCAATTCCTGATAAGCAAAGAAGAAACTTCTGTATGAAATCTCAACTTCACAAGCAAGTTCACCACTCGATCGAAGCAACTAACACAACTAAGAGATGCAAAGGGCAATCGGCGAGATATAAGATGGAACCGCAAGACAAATAAAACAGGTATTGCAGCAATAACCGGCTAGTCATTTGAACATAAGGGTTCATACTGATTTTAAGGACTTGACCTCGTCAGCCTTACAAGTCATTCATCAGTCTGGAGAGGATCACACAGAGCACAGCAAGCAAAACATGAAGAGGGAGAGGTGTATTACTTGAACATAAAATTCTCGTTCTGACGAACCAAAAGGTTTATCTACTATCATGCTATCAAGATCCAGATTGTGACCATGGAGCAGGGGGGAAAAAAGACATAAAGACACTGATAATTCAAACAGCGAGGAGTCAAATGCATATTTTAGGGACACAGGAAATGAGTAAAATCCCAACACACAATCTCAACAAAAAGGGACAATTATCACAATTTAAAGATTATCAAGCTTAATGGACAATTGATAATCATGTGAGAAGTGATCACTGATGTAAGCACACCATTAGTATTAGATGAAGCTACAAAGAAGCACAACCAGACCTGGTATGGCTAAAGTAAAAGTGGAGACGAACTTACCCCCACTGGAAACAAGTTTGGGTTGGGCTGGAGGATGAAAATTCTCCAATTATAAGTATAGAAGCTAGAATATGAAGACATCCCCAATAATTGTGAACACGGTAGAAAAAATTAGAGCGTGTGATGATGAATAGCAGAGTTATAGAAAGGCAAAAGGCAGCTAAAATCAAGAACAATGAAATCAGAGTGGAAATGGATGAGTAGGAGTAAGAAAGGAGATACTTTTCAATACAATCAAATAATATGTTTATGCAGCTGTGCTGTCTTATGAGGCATATCTGGCATGTACAGTGGGGAAGAAACAGACCAGTGATAAGTAAAGAACAATCTACGCAATAATTCTCGAACTATTCTACTATGAGAAGGACAACTGAGTCATCAAAACATTCAACTCTGTGTACTACTACTACAACAACAAAAAACTAGAGTAATCCCACGAGTGAGGTATGGGAGGGTAAGTACTATGTGTACTTGTACATACAACAACATATACAATGAAATCCCACAAGTGGGGTATGCGGGGTAGAGTTAATATGCACCGGAAACTTAACTGACATATAAATTAAAATATGAACTGGTAACCTAACGAACTTATCTTCTTGCAAAAATCATATTATAGTCTGACAAAGCAAATAAGAATTGCAAATAATCATACAACATAAGCATGTTTCCAAAAACAAATAGTAACTTGGTTCAAATGTATAGGTTTATCACCTCATATACATATAATCACCCCTACTTAAAGTATTCATCTATTGAAAAAAACATAACTTGGTCAAAGTCTCAGGATTCTCCAATAATTTCCAACAAAATCAAAATTTGATACTTAAAACATCCGAACAAAAATTAAAGCATATCGGCCCGAGCAGTAACAGCTCTGAGCTTGGAATAAACCTTACCAGCAGGAGACCCCATAATGAGACTACAAAGTGAATCTCTAGCAATCTTAATGTTCAAAAACGATCCCAATATATGTATCTTGCTATCTGCAATTACTATCCTAGTCTTCGTCGCATTCTCTATAGCAAATTTTGTCTTTCCTCCTTTCCCAGACAATCTACCAATAGCCCTAGACAAATGCTCACCTCTTAGCGTCTTCACATCCTTGATCTCGAACGAATCCACATATAACTCATCCAAACGGAGCAAAGCAACAGCATCACAGACGTCAAACCCTAGCATGAAAGCATGTACGAAATCAGCGCACTTCTGTAGGTTGCTGATGTCGGGCGTATCGGTTCGGGTTTTCAGCTCGACCCGACGCTTCTTGAGGTTCATTCGGATATCAATCTTCATCTGCTCGAAGATTGGATTGTAGATTTCCAACCATACTTTCTTCAGCGGAGTGTACCGATGCTGTGGGACTGTAACTTTCCGAAACTGGACATGGCCGTCTGAGATTTCGTGGGCCTTCAGAGGTTGAAAGTTGGGTTTCGCCGGTAAGATTGCCGCCGGTTGCTCAGCCCTCGGATTGTCAATTTCCATGGCTTCACAGGCACACGGACAGAACAAGGGAAGAGAAGGAGGGGCAGGAGAATAGGGTTTCTAAGAGGGTTTATGTGAAGATACAAATCTACAATATATATACCTATGGAGGACTACATGGGCCGAATTTTGGACCCAATTTTCGGTCTGGAAAATCAGAAGGCCCATACTTATTACTTCAGTGGTAATTTACTCAAATGACCCATTCTTTAGTTCACCATTTAAAATTTATCCCTATTTTAGAAATTGTATAATTACAACTCTTTAAGGCTTATAAAATATTAAATTATCATCAAACGTCTATAAAATTTTAGATTTGGATTTAACACACTATTATTATTTGGGTTATCAAAGAAATTTAACTTTTTTGTTTGAATTTCCCTATTTGATCTAGTAAGGAGAAAGGCAGATCGCTTACCCTAAACAGAAGATCGATATCGCACACCTCATCATTTTGTAACATCTCTCTATGGTGCGCGTATGGACGCACACCTCATCGTTTTGTAACATCTCTCTATGGTGCGCGTATGGACCGACACAAAACATAACCAAACTATCTAAAACAGACTTATCTAATTTATACTCAATAGTGCTACTTGCACCTTCTGGTGAATGTGGTCAAGGCATAGGCATCGGTAAATGAAAAAGAGTAATGAAACATTAAGTCGAAAACCAAATGAAAATGAACTACTGCAAAGCTTATATATGAGGAATTAAGCCATCCACAGAATGCGGCATTAAAATGACTGAAAGAGTCCACAGACACCCCCCTCACGATGAGATAACTTAAGCAGCTTAAATGGATAGCTAGACTGCTTATGTTGCACTTTCTGAAGGAACAAATAATGGAAGCTAGAACGGTACAAGCCATTACATGTTTGACAAACCAGCAGTACGATTAAAAACATCAATTAAAAAAAAATCTTCAGAGGTAGTGTACAAGGTTGACCTCTAAAATATTTGCTCATCTACTTTTACAAATCACTTATAGAACTCGAAGTCAGTGTCCGGCTTCTTCACATTGGTCCTGTAACCCTTTTCAAAGTCCTTGGGGAGTATGACATATCGATTCTTTCGCACTGCATGCATACCTGCTTCCTGACATATAGCGGCAATCTGTAGACATTGCAACATGCATCACAGTCGTGTTGGTCAAATTGACTCTTCAATTATAAAGGTCATTCACATTTGCAAAATAGAAGGATCAAAGCAGATGCAGCAAAATAAAGTGCTACTTAGCCTTAACACTTCACTTAAACAATTTAAATCAGTAGTGAAGCATCCTGTTATCAGTCAAAAAATAGATGAAGGGTAAAGAGAAACCTCAGCAGCACTAATTTTATCAGGGCGAGAAACATAATCTTCCAAGTCAACCTCGTCACCTAAGTTCATCTTAGCAGTACAGACCTGGCCAAAATCATCCAGCTTTCAGATTAAAGGTTCATTACTAAAAATTGGAAATACAGGAAAGATATAACATAATGAGTGAGAGGCACAATTCAGAAGCCAATCTATCATAACTTTTTTTTTTGATGACAAGGGAAACCCGCAACCGCTACTCTTTGGGTGCGCACAGGGTAAAACCTCCGCTCTTATGCAATAGCTCGCAAACCACATAGGAGAGGTAACCCGCACTAGGCAAGCCCGGTGTGACGAGCTCGACCCAGAAGGCAAACCCCTTGCTTTCGCTGGCAAGGGGTTTCGAACTTGAGACCTCCAACATGGAAGCCCCAAGCCCAAACCACTGGGCCACCCCAAGGGTAAGCCAATCTATCATAACTTCCTTCAAAAATTTTCCAATCTTAACTTCTATTTGTTGGGTGATAGTAAATGGGGTTGAAGAAGATCCTGAGCACAAAATCATCCAAATTCTACCTGAAAAACAAGTCTCTTTTGACGCCTATCAGGCAAAGGAAATTCAATCTTCCGATCAAGCCTTCCAGGACGCAGAAGTGCAGGGTCCAAAGTATCAGCTCTGTTAGTTGCCATGATAACTTTCACATTCACAGTCTGGTCAAATCCGTCCATCTGCAGAAGACATACCAAAAGAAAACCTCATAAACAATGCAAAAAGTGTAAATTCTGATGGGATTACTTCAGGAATTCGTAGAAGCCTATACCTGATTAAGCAACTCCATCAAGATACGCTGGACCTCCCTATCAGCTCCAGTTTGAGCATCAAACCTAGCAGTAGCAATTGCATCTACCTCATCAATAAATATAATTGCAGGAGCATTTTCTTTGGCAAGTCGGAAGACATCACGAACCATTCGCGGACCCTGAACAACCAGATAGTAAGTGGTGAAAGTAAAGTTTGAGCAATAGAAACAAATGGAGTCTTGTCATCATTTGTGGACAAACTTGACCAGTCCTAACTAAGAAATAAAAGGCATCTCCAGACAAACAAATTTGGCTCAGAGAATTGCAAGTTGAACAGAAGTTGCATCTCAGATAGAAGAGTTGCGGAGAACATGCAGCAACAAAATGTACAATAGTGCATCCCAAGCTGCATGTTGACAGGACTGAAATGCTCTACTCGATTGACCACAGAAAGCTGGTCTGTCTTAAACTTCTCAAAAAGAAAGAGAAAAAAAGGCTGAATGGCTTCTCGGTCAACTACTAAATATAAACGAGTAGTTCTTCTATATGGTGTTTTAATTTCAAGGATGGATCGTGTACATGATGTATACCAGTCAACACCACGGAAATAGGAGATTCTGTGTCCCTTATCTTTACTGATCAATATCTTTTTTGTCGAGATATTTACTGATCAATATTAGTAGGGTCTTCTTTGACAATGTCTGTAAGATGCATGAGGAGTTTAAAAGAGTATCCAGTTCGGTGCCAAATGTGTGTATAAAAGTTTGGAGTTCCTGCAGAAGAATGTGATGCTATACTCAGTATTCATGGTATTACTCATGGTTATCCATCTTTTTGGTACTTTAAGCTGCCCTTTGTTACAAAGTCTTATTACGGCGACAAGTTGGAATTGTGGGAGTAGCCTAACATAGTGAGACTCAAACAGAGGCAATAAGCCAAACGAGGAAATGAAGATATTGGGCAATCTTTACCACGAGAGGTCTCGAGTCAAACCCTCTGGAACTATAGTGGACTAAAAATTCAGCCTCTAAACAAAAGAATGCAGATAGCAGTGAGTGTGTCATTTTTAGTTTTCATGGTGCCTTTCTAGCAATGTTTCCATCCCGTTTACAACTACCAAATTTCAACAATTGGCTCCACATGTTCACCCAACAAATACAAAGAATTTTGCATTCAATTATACTTTCACGGCAATGCAAATTTAAACTACGACATTTGATGTAGCAGGAGAGGGTATATTTCTTATGGTGCTTTTTAGCTTCTAAATCTGTAATTGTCTTTTAATAAGGTAAAGTGTAATCTATAATTATTTTTTACATAAATTAATAACCTAATCTTTGATGTCGATAAAAAAGAAAGCTAAGTACAGCAAATAGAACTAGATCATACAGTTTGGGGTAAAAGTAATATTCATTAATTACCTTATTTTTGCACAAACAATAGCTACTAATGATGAAATTAAAAAATAAAAGAAGTCTGAGATAAGACACCAATCCTTTTATCTTCCAAATTTCTTTCTATACAATAGAAAGGAACACCTCAAAATATTTTTTTGTATTTCAAACAATGCAGTGCAAATAGTCTGAATCATCAACAATAGGTGATTAGTAAGTAGTAACAACACATTGATGCATAACAAAAAATGCTCATGGTATTTCATTACTTCAATGCATACCTCACCCAAGTACTTCTGAACGAATTCTGAGCCAACAACCCTTATGAAGGCGGCAGTAGTGTGATGAGCAACAGCCTTTGCAAGCATAGTTTTCCCAGTACCTGGTGGACCATAAAGCAAGACACCACGGGGAGGGTCTATACCAATCTGCTTGTACAACTCATGATGAGTCAAAGGTAACTCAACAGCCTCACGGATTTCCTGCTTTTGAATGTCACATCCTCCAATATCCTGGTGCGAGGAAAAAATAAGATTAAGATAGAGGAAGAATATAAAGGAAGGCACATTAACAGCCCTATATTATATCAGACTTCCACTTGCTTGCCTGTAGCTGTAATGTCACACATATACATGCTTATATAACGGGCATTTATTAGGATAAAAACATAATGCCATTTCCTCATTAGTGTTCTGACTTCTGATTATAGAATTAGATGCACTCTTTACTAATACCCCAGTACCTCATTAGTGTTTCATGATTTTGAAGAAAATAATGGAGAGCAGACTACGAGTTGTGCACTCCACACCCATGTTCCTTGTATGAATAGATAAGTGAAATCAGATCACCAAATCTTTGATTCATCAGTTAATTACAAAATCAGTTCAATCATTTGAGAACCTTTTTCCTACTTACCCACAATACAACATGGGCTGCATACCAAAAAAAAAAAACAATATCCATATTCATCCAGGATACGACATTTATGGAGCACCGGATATCCAAAGACACCAATAACCACTCTTTGTTATCCTGATTCTTCTGAAAAAATGTCATGCTTCTTGTATCTCCCGTTTTTCTAGCCACAATTTGAAGGCTACATATGCTTCCTTCTGCAACCCGTGAACAAGGTTTTCCAATTTCCTTCTCACTAGATGCGGTTGATAGAAGTGTTGCACACATAACAACTACTCTAAGGACTAGAGAATAGGTACTAATTGCAACTAGCTGCCTTTTAGAAGCCAATAATAGGATTTTGAATAAGGCTGGGAAAGTCACGGCTGCAGGTGTAGTTATTTTTCATGGAGAGGCTGATAGGAACTGAGGTTAAATAAGAATATATAGTGCAATATGATTGTGTGAGATCAGTGAATTGAATGATTAGAGAGAAATAATCTCCCCAATGAGTTCATATGATTTTTAAAATGGAGCTTCTTCTCTTGGTTTTAAAATTATTATTGAAAATATTGTCATTCTGTCATAAAATGTGTTTACACAGTCTAGGATAACCATATAAGAAGAAATGAGGCATTTTAACATTATATTGAGACTTGAAAGCAGCATTCACCCTCTTTTTTAATTTGCTAAGCAATTAGGATTATATGTAAGCACTTTGATTCCTAATCTACGGAAGTTCTTGGTAGTGACACCTTGACTAACTAATCTTCATTCTACTAACTAAGGTTGTTCAAGCTCTTAGTGAGCCTACCATAAAAATAAATTCTTGGGATTCATTAATTAATAAAGGTAATCAACTTTAGGAGTAACGGGAAACCCTCCATTCATCTAATGAAGTCTACAACTAGCTGATAGCAAAATCTGAATCCAGAACTCATAATCACTATAAAGTAAAACCTAATGCAAGAGTTCCACAAGTCATGAGCTCACACTACAAACTCTAATGAACCAATTAAGGAAACCAAAAGGCAAAATTGACCAATAGACCCTAAGAAATAAGAAACATAGCAGCCAGAAATATTATAACCCTAATAAACAGTAACATATAAACCCTAATCAGTGTATTCAACCAATAACTAACACAATTCAGAAACAATAAACTTACGTTGTAGGCAACATCCGGCTTCTCTGATTGACTAAGCAGCGAAATACTCGAGTCAGCCTCAGGAGGCAAAACATCAACAAGAGCATTCGAGTGACGATGCAAAGCCACAGAAGCCGAAGGCTTGAGTAACTCCCGATTAATCGTGCTGAGTATCCTCACGTAGTAATTAGATCCCGTAGTTGAACCAACTATGGCGTTATTCTGGTCAATCATCTCCATGAACTGTCCAATCACTAACGGCACCGATTGGATCCGTTTCACCTCTTCCTGTGCCCGTAAATGTTCACGGCGGAGATTCTTCAGTTCGTCCTTCACGTATTCCTCTTGGATCTCTATGAACTCCAGCTGCCGTTGTAGAGATTTCAGGCGAGCGTAGAGGTCATCTTCGCCGTTTTCGGAAGGAACGTCGTGTGACGATAAGTCAGGTCGAGTTGCCGGTAGCTCCGGTGAGGGTTTTGGATCGAGAACCATGGCTGATGCCATTGTTGGAAGTGGAAAAAGGTTACAGCAGTTGATACACGCAAAGGAGAAAGTGAGAATGGAGTGCAAAAGAATAAAGTTTGATAAACCCGACGAAAGCAGAGAACGAATCGGGTATGGAGCTACCAGTTTCTAATCGTCGGATGACTCGGATCAAGTTTTTTGGTAAAGGAGACTCATGTGAGTTTTATATTCGGTGTATCTGTATTAAAACTCGATTATTTTGGTTTTGTGTTGTGGACCCCATCGATTATTTTGGATTTGTGTTGCGGGCCCCATTAAAGGGGAGCGCAATTACGCGGCTAAGCAAATTTATACTACTTAATTAATCATCATAGTTATAGTTTGTTATAATTACCATTCGCGACTAACATCAATCATTAATTACGTGGGCTGACTTCGAGTTTGTATAATTAGTCACTTTTATATATGTATAATTGGCCACATTTGTATAATTCGCAACTAACAATTATTTGTTTGATTTGTATTTGTATACGATAGTTTGTTTTTGTATATGACGATGATTTCATTTGGTTTTTCAGTTTTGTCATCATATACATTCAATCTTTTTGTGTATAACTTTTTAAAGTTTGTATAAACGTGTAGTTTTCAGATTTTGTATAATATAATTTATATAATGTAATTTGTATAATATATTTTGTATAATTGTTTAAAGTTCATATGTTTATGTTTGTATCAATTCGTTATTTCAAGTTTTATTATATTTGTATAATTCCAGACTTTATATTACTCAATTATACAAAACATGTGAATTATACAAATGTACCTGCGAATTATACAAATTATTGTCCTCTCTCGCTCGCCTCTCTCCTCCTTCTCTCAATCTCTCTCGCCAGAATATACAAATACATATGTATAATATACAATTATCTTATTGATATACATATACAATTCACCTCTCTCTCACTCTTTGCGCTCTCTCGCTCGCCTCTCTCAGTCTAGCTCGCTGCTCTCCTCCCTATAACATGTAGCTATGAATCGTAATTAGCAAATTTTAGTTATGAAGCGTAATTAGGTTATTTTTAAGTGGCTATATGCGAAAGTTATAGTGCTTGAATCCAATATTTTTTAAGAATTAGTTTCATTCATTGCACCATACTCTTTGATAATTATTACGACAAATTTAATATTTTTTAAAAATTGAATCAACACAATTTGTGATAGAGTAATAACTATTCTTTTAACTTTGAATAAAGGTCACAGATTTAAGTTCTAAAGAATATTGAAATGCATTTGTTAGAAAATGTTTTCCCTCATTGTTGTTTCTATGTAATTCTTTTCTTGCCCATATTCTTAGTTTATTTTTTTATTTTGTCACTAATTGATTTAAGAAATAATGAGAAATTTCACAATAACAGTACATATCAAACAATTGTATATCTCTTTTTATAATGTTGGTGTAATATATCATAAATATAATAAATTACAATTAAAATGAAATGAATAAATAATTTTTTTAGGCTGAGACGTGGATATATCGTTTTCTTTAAGGATATTCAAGTTCACTGCGGCATAATTTACACCGATCTAGCAGTAACAATCTTGACTTGTCCCTCCAAGACACAATATCCCAACAACATCGTACAACTCAAGCAACTTTGAATTAGTCGAAGAGTTCAAAGCTCCACAAAAATAATATATTCCTTCAACATATAATTACTCTCTTTTGAATAGTGAGTATAGTTGAAAACTTAGAATATTATTATTTGTCTCAACTCTCTCTTTCACTTCACTAACTCAATATATACACAACACAACACTTCTCATCTTTTCTTACACACTTTCACATATCTCTTGTTATTTACAACACAAAGGAAGACCACTATTTATAGGTCATAAATTCTTCCTTGTAATGAATATGGAGATAATGATTAGTAAATTGGATAAGTGAATGGCCTATAGGTTACATAGGTTATAAGAATAAAGAGGTAGAAAATTGGTGAAATGAAGAGTTGGTAGTTACAAGAGTTACAACAACTAATGACCACAAACTTACACAATTGATGAGAGTAATGAGGCACAAATATAATGTCCACTTTATGGACATAATATGTTACATAATGTGACATGATTTTTTTTTTTTTTTTTTTTGGTAAACTATGAAAAGCTTACCATAACCAACAAAGCAACAATACACACTAAAGAGCACCCAACAATCAATACCACCTTCTAGGAAGGGTGTAAAGGATAGAGAGGCCTCAACAAAATCAAGTAAACTAATTACAAGTCAATTTTTGTTTGTATCCTCGACACCTGTGAGCTTTCCTAGACAACTTAATAATGTCTAATCTCTCAACAATTTCCTTCTTGATCTGAACTATCATTATGTGTGTCTGTACATTTGTGCTTAAATTTTTTCCAGTATATAGCTCTCCAAGTGTGATATATAACAACTCTCCATTTAGCAGCTACTATGTCCTTTTTGAATTGCTTTTAATGCTTAGCTTTGATACTTTTCAGCACTTGCTTAACTTCACCTGAAGTAGATGCACAGCAGCCCATGTCAGTATTTTGAGCTTACTTGCTTGAACCAGTCACTTATGAGCTTTCCTAGACAACTTAATAATGTCTAATCTCTTTACAATTTCCTTCTTGATCTGGACTATCACTATGTGTGTCTGTACATTTGTGCTTAATTTTTTTCCAGTATGTAGCTCTCCAAGTGTGATATATAACAGCTCCCCATTTAGCAGCTATTATCTCCTTTTTGAATTGCTTCCAATGCTTAACTTTGATACTTTCCAACACTTGCTTAACTTCACCTAGAGTAGATGCACATCAGCCCATGTCAGTATTTTGAGCTTACTTGCTTGAACCAGTCACACTTAGCAAATAGATGTTTTGTAGTTTCTATGGGTTATCTATCGAATAAACAACAAGTACTATCTTCAACTGGAATATGCATACTAACTAACCTTTCCTTTCCTAATAATCTTTTTTGTCTAGCTAACCACAAGATAAACACGTGTTTAGGTTGAGCATTGATAGTTTATACCAGTTTAGCATATTTTCTTTGATACAAATATTTTTTCTTCAATACCAGCTACCAAGACTGTCTCAACCCCTAGGCCACCAAAGTCTTGAGGCCCCATATTTCTAGGGTCCTCCATTTAATTTTTTTTTTTTACTTATAAATCTTATTTTTTAAAAAGGAGTATATGTCCTATGAGAGCTAGAATTTCTACTATGAAAATTTCATATGATATAAATGTAGAATCTGAATTTCGTAAGAAACAATTTGAAAATATTGATAGCGAAATCATAAAGTCCGTTGAAATTTACCATATATATATACGGCAAATTGAGATCACTAGAGGATGAAAATTTAAAAAGACATTGTCTTTAGCCTTAAACTTTCTTTAACACATTATAATTATTCTGATATTGATCGTTTAGATTTATTTTTTTGAATTAAAAGTGTTAAGAGAAATAATAATACAAGTAGAAGATAATTATCTAATGAAAATACTCAATCAAATAAAAAGACTTGATTCTTTTCCAAATACACATATTGCTTATAGAATAATGTTAATAGTTCGTGTAACTGTTGCCTCAGCTAAAAGAAGTTTTTCAAAACGAAAATTGATTAAACCTTATTTAAGATCAACAATGTCCCAAGAGAGATTGAATGAATTAGCTTATATTATTCAATTGAAAAGTAGTTATTAAAACAAATAAATTATAAAACAGTAACTAATGATTTCGTGTCTAAAAAAACAAGAAAAATAGATTTTAAATAAAAATATATATGATAAAAAATAAATAAATATTAAGACCCCTCTCTTAAGTTTCGCTTTAGGCCCCCAATCTTATTGAGTCGGCCCTGCTAGCTACCGTCAATCGGAGCCTTGTGTGCTGAGATATTTCCATCAGCCTTTTATATAAATACCATGAACCCTCTCACCCACAAAGAAACCTTCTTCTCATATAATTGCCATAACAACTTCCCAAGTAAGATTGGTGTAATTATTTTCTTAGCGATTTAATCAAACAAAACCTAATGTTTATCCAAAATAGTAGTAGTACTTCTTTTGAAACTCAATTTTTTGAAAAAAGTCATTCAAAATAAAAAAATGTCATAAAAAATTGGCAAACAAACCTTATCATTTTAATTAATTAACAAAAAAATTTAAAAAATAATCAACTGCTCCTTGATTTTTGATTATATTTCAAAACAATCTAATATTATACTCCCTCCCCTATTTTCTTCTGCATTCATATATTAACTATTTTCTTTTCTACTATATATAAGAGGTTACGAAAACAGAATTTGAACGTCATGTTTGCTTTTCCAACCAAGAATATTTAATAATTTATGTGTTTTTAATTTTTTTTTATATATATGCTTGGTAGTAAACAATATTAATAAATATAATACAAAATTTAATATATAAATAACTTACCTCCGATTTGATTAATCTTACAAGACAATGACGGGTCAAGTACCTTATGCCAAAACCCGGCCTTAGTTTGTTGACTATGTCGGCCCAAGCCCATCTACTTTTTGTGACGTGAGCCCAAACATAAGCCCAAACTGTTTCCAAGCCTAATACGACTCCTATTTAAGGTTTAGGGCATTTCTCTTCCTTGTTTCTTTACAGACAATTTTTAAGCCGCAGATCAATTGCAGTGACGCCCCAATTGAATAGCCATGGGGAGAAGTAAGTTGTTCGCTTTAATCCTTATGTATCAATTTTCATTTGTATTATAATGTATTTTTTTCTCAGATCTGGAAAAAATTGGGCTTTTACGCATATCTCAATTGACAGATTGAATGAGTTTAGCACTTCTGGTATTTATATGATTGGATTTTTGTACCATGTTTGATGTATATGAATCATTTTCGTAACTGTGTTAACTTTTTTTTTTTTATTGCATTAATGTGAAACATTGTTGTTTTTTTTTATAAAAAAAAGAGTTTGTTGCGTGAAGTCCTGTATATTTTTTATGCGAATGTGGTGTTTATTTGATATAGAGTAGTTTTGTTCTATGTTTGTTTGTTTGTGTATTTGAATGTAAAACTAGTTTGTTGGGAATTTGGATGATTGAATTGATTCTGTTAGATTTTTCTAGCTTAAAGGTTTGGAATTTGCCGTTCTATGTAAAGCTTATGGCTTTGAACTAATACATTATAAATGAGACCTATCATGGTAAAATGGGTAGCTTCAAGATTGAAGTATGTGTCATTTTAAGTCTTTTTGGCACATTTACTTGCGAAGCTATTTTTTTCATTACCAACAAAGAAACTGAGTCGTGAGAAAGACTGATGAACCATGGAAGGATGAACGTTGTCTTTGTAAGAATATTACTTTCTTGGAAAATGGAAGGAATAGTTTCTCATTGTGTCAAAGAAACATCCTTTCTTTATGTGTGTGAGAATGGAAGTACTTGGTAAAATTATATATGAACTAAGTGATGAATAATGACTTCATAAGTTGCATATGATTTATCTAAGATAGGTGTCTAACTAGACTTGATCATTGTTTTGTTATTAATTGTTAATGTGTATGTAGAAAAGCACATTTGGAGTTCTGGCACCACTAGTGGTATCCTGCTTAAGTTCCAGTCATGACAGAGATAGTTTCAGCATATGTTGTATTGTAATGGTTTTTTATAGTGCGCCATGAGTCCTTGTGCTTGTCTTTCCTAGCACATATCCATATTTGGGCCTTGGTGTAATGGTTTGAATTTTTTTTTCACAGGACCTGCAAGATGTTATCGTCAGATTAAGAACAAGCCTTACCCAAAATCAAGGTTTTGCCGTGGTGTCCCTGATCCAAAGATCAGGATTTATGATGTGGGCATGAAGAAAAAGGGAGTTGATGAGTTCCCTTTCTGTGTGCATTTGGTCAGTTGGGAGAAGGAGAATGTCTCAAGTGAGGCACTTGAAGCTGCCCGTATTGCTTGCAACAAGTACATGACCAAGTCTGCTGGGAAGGATGCTTTTCACCTAAGGGTCAGGGTTCATCCATTCCATGTTTTGCGAATTAACAAGATGTTGTCGTGTGCTGGAGCTGATAGACTCCAAACTGGTATGAGGGGAGCTTTTGGTAAGCCCCAGGGTGTTTGTGCTCGTGTTGCAATTGGTCAGGTTCTCCTGTCTGTTCGCTGCAAAGATGGAAACAGTAACCATGCCCAAGAGGCTCTGCGCCGTGCCAAGTTCAAGTTTCCTGGACGTCAAAAGATCATTGTCAGCAGAAAGTGGTATGTATTCAATCAGAAGTTTCACTTTGTATCTTATGCTACTGATTTGTTTGAGAACTTTGTACTTTTTCCATTAAAGGATTATCCTGTTGTGTAAAAAGGGCTTTATTTCATCTAATTAGTTATTTAGTTTGGGGAGATTCATTCTAAAAGAACACCCTACAGTTAATTACACAAGTTTCTTCCTTTCATTATATCTTGGTTTTTTGTTGTCTCATTAAGCAATCTAGCCTATCCGTTGAGGCTATGTTTGATCATGTATAATTTTGGTTGTTCTAGATAGTAAGAAACTTGTCCTTGAATCTCACATGTGCTACTTTGATTCAGGGGATTCACCAAGTTCAGCCGTACTGATTATCTGAAATACAAGTCAGAGAACCGTATTCTCCCAGATGGTGTGAATGCAAAGGTTTGTCTATTCATATCTTTCTTTTTAAATTTGTGTTTTTGCTTTGCTCATGCATGTATCTGGTTGCCAGTAGCAATTTGCACTTTTCGGTTGTGACAATTTATTGTGTATTCTTTTGCTTTTGCAGCTTCTTGGCAACCATGGTCGACTTGCTGCACGTAAACCTGGAAGGGCCTTCCTTACATCTGCTTAGGGAATTGAAGTGGCGTATTCTCACAAATAGCACATTTAGTTTTCTAGTCTGTTGAATGAAACTTTGTTACTTGAATTTCTTGTCTTTGCATGAACTTTATCAGTATCCAATTGAACATTTTTGAAATTATTATGTTCTGTAATAGAAATTTCTTGTACGGTTAAGAGCTCGTATGTTTTGATGAATTGATACCCCTCTTGTGATGGGTGGCATTAACATTCTTTGGTTCCCCCAACTAATTAATTCTCGTGAAAATTGGAACAGCCTGTTTGTTCTGAAGACTAGACGTTTATTCCCAAAGATCTGGTTTGGTACAATTAGTACTGGAGAATGGCTGTTTATAAGAACTTAAATTTAAAAAATATAGTAGCAAAAAGAGGCCTATAGACATAATGGGACTCCTACTATACTTCTCAATTTGTATAACTTCATATGTTTTCTTGGACGATCAAAGATTGGTTAATATGGAGAGTGCATCAGATTTGAACACCAAAATGTTAGTTAAATACACTACTTTTCAAGTAAGTTTGGGCTAAAGTCGTTGTGTGGTGGTGAAGTGGTACAGAAATCTGCTATTTCCTTGCATTTCTGATCATGCTGGATCAAATTAATATGCTCAGATGCATGAATACATCTTAACAAATGGGCAAAGATTAGACAGATTATCCAAATATTTGACGTGTAGGTAGATTCATAGGCACTGCAAATTTGGGAAATCCTATTCTTGAACGAATAGTTAGTTATGCTATATCCACCATATTATATTTGAGAGTGAACACAACATTTGATGAAATAGCAAATAAATGAGGTGTATGATGAACTATTTTGCAGACTCCAATTCAGTACAAGATTTAGGATGCACAAAAGTTCCAACAGACCATAAAACAACTAGTTGCATTTAATTAACCATAAAAGCAAAAAATTCTCAAAATGATGGTAGCAGTTCCAAAGCATGACTTATTTCCTGTTCAAACAGAAATAGAAATAGCAGTCCCCCAAGACAAGTGACGAACAGAACTTCGATTATACGTTGGTCACCAGACAAATGACGAACAGAACTTAGTATCTGTGTTCTAACTTCTCCTTCTCCAGGAAATGCTGCACGTACCTGCATGCATAAAGAAACACCTTGGCTATGAACTAAGCAACCACTAAAACCACATATATATTTGTTGGAATTCTCAACCAATAACATAGGAATTTCTAGAACCTAACTTAGCAAAAAATTATTCCAGGTGACATGAAGTCAAACGAAAATCCTTCCATCTAGGTTATCTATTATTATAAGGGGAAAGAGGGGAGGGATAACTGACTCAGAAAGCTCAAGCCAACAGAAGATAAAAACAATGACCATAATCTTGCCAATAACCTTCAACAGTCTAGTCTATACAAGTGAATCTCCTCTACGCCAGAATGCAGCTCAAATACTATGATGATCCATTATAATATCTTATACTTGAGATAAATTACAACTCAAAATAACTAAGACTTTTGCAGCAATCACTTTTACTTGCTTGGAGACAAAAATGAACAGAATAAAGAAACTAGAGGAGAAACAAGTTAATCGGATTTACTTTGACCATATAAGAATAATGAGAAAAAACAAGAATACTTGAGATTCTGTTAAAGAGGTACTAATATGTTCTTGAACAAGTTACTAATATACACAATATGTGATGGTACATGATAATCTGACTAGTGCTAAAAGCTATCTCAAATATTATATCCTAGATAATCAAACTACATCTAGTTACTAGTGTGAAATAATTTTATATCAACACATTCTATATATCAAAAAGGATTATATTGCTCTATATTAACTTTTTTCTAACAGAAATAAAACTTGAGATCAAATTGATGTTTAAGCAATCATGCTTTAGCAACCAATCTTTCTCTACTCAAAAGAACT
>JAJONR010007798.1:0-33431 GCA_029582245.1 Solanum etuberosum
ATATATACACACATATATACACACACACATATATATATATATATATATATATATATATATATACATACTCTGTGTAATTAAAAGAGTTCTCGATTCAATTGAACCTATTGAATGTATATTGCATTTACCCTTGACCTTATCTAACTACGTCAACATATAGATCTATACTATGTGTTCTCGATTCAATTGAACATGTTGAATGTATATTACATTTTTTCTTGACTTTATCTAATTAACCACGTATATATATATATACTACATATAAAAGATTTCTGGATTCGGTTGAATCTGTTGAATGTATATTATATTGTTTTTCTCCTTGGCCTTATCTAACTGTGCCATCATATATATATATCTATACTTTGTATAAAAGAGTTTTGAATTCAGTTGAACATGTTAAATGTATATTTTATTTGTACTTGGCCTTATCTAACAACGTCAACACATATATATTTATACTCCGTATAAAAGATTTCTAAATTTAGTTAAACCTGTTGAATGTATATTGTATATGTCCTTAGCCTTATCTACTCACGTCATCATATTTATCTATATTTTGTGTAAAAGAGCTTTGAATTCAGTTAAACCTCTTGAATATAAATCGCATTTGAGATTTCTAGATCCGGTTAGAATGTAATTTCTAAGACTATCCATTCAATATCTTATGAAATCTTCAAGAATCTTTGATTTGATTGGAGAATCAATCAAATTACATTTGAAAATAATAATAATTATTAATCTGCAAATAATAATTATTGCATATTGAGAAGGGAAATTAAATGTATTGGAAAATTGAAGGTAAACATCAACATGATTTTCCTTGTTAATTCTAAGATCCTTTTTTCCCCTTCAATGTAAGATCTTATTTGTGGATATTTGATTTAACATATGAATCTGAAAAAGTCAATTATTCCATGCAAATATAATTACCAGGAAATCTTCTTGTCAATTTCAATATTGATTTCATCACAATTTCAATATTGTTGGGCCTTCCTTTTGAGTTTCAATTATAATGTGCATGCATACTATCAAATGTTATGGTGGCGCAATCGGAGGTCTCGGGTTCGAACCCTAAGTATGAAGTTGTCTTTGATTGTTTACTAAATGACCATCAATTTTATTTCTTTTGCAAGTTATGAACTTCTTAGATCACGGTACGAAGATTCCTTTTGAGGAAATGAATTTTTATTTATGAGAAAATGTCAGACGGTGGTCATGTTCTAGATCCTTTATAAATTCAACTATCATTCGTAATAGCTAGATTCAAAGGCGGATTGTGAAACTTGCGTTTATTTGAACCAAGTATTTTCGACAAGTAACATAAATCTATAGATTATACTCTACTAATTACAAGAAATAATAGATATGAACATCGACCTCATAATACATTTGAAAATATGGACTCCAAAGCATCTAATTAAAAATGAAGGTAGTGTGACAGATCATATACACTAATTTGACGTTCAATATTAAGTTTCTTAGTGTCAACCTCATCGTACATTTGAAAAAACGGGTTCCAAATTGGATTATTTTGTTATAATTTTAGTAATTTCAAATGTATATCTATATATTTAAATAAAAAATATTGAATTCAGTTAAACTCCGCTAGTATTTAGTTGGTTCTTGCATATTTATTTTCACATCCAGCCTGTTCAATGTCTTTTCTAACAATGTGATTTGTATGAGTGGCCCAACAACCAAGTAAGACTAGAAAAAATAATATGAAACAAACAAAATAAACACATATAATTCCATGTGATCATATGGAATATTGGTCCAAAATTTGATACACAAATAAGACAGAAAAAATGTGAAACATATTAAACAACTAAAACTTATTATATATATAATATATATGAATGTCATGATTATATTAACTATATATGCAAATATTATTCAACAGTCTGCGGAGTCAATTAAGGTGCGTAACGAATTAAATTGACACAGATAGAGGCGGATGCATGATTAATATTTGAAAAAACATATATAGATTTATAAAATTGCGAAATGTTATAGTTGAAAGTCAATTAAATCCATGCCCTAAAACAATTTTTGAATTGTTATTAGGCTAAAAACTCTCCTCGTATTAATGTGATATTCTAACATTAATCAGTAATTGTGTATGTAAAAGAAAATATTTCACCTATATACGAGGTAAAGAATTTCTGGCGATGATATACTTTGGACCAATGATAAAAGGGATTCAGAATTTGATTAAAGTCATATTCAAATCTTATACTCACGTGACAATCTTTTAATATCTTTAAATGAAATTCTGACTCAACGACTAATCAAACATATACATGTTTAATACACACATAATCTTGAAGATCTAGTTAGGAGAAATAAGTTAATTGTATATGTTAGTTAAGTGTAATACTCCCAATATATTCTATGAGATCCCAAGCAAAGATTTAATATACTATATTAATATTATTATCATTATTATTTCAAGTATAATCTTTGATTATTTAACCTAAAGATTTAGCCAGTAGGAATTTTATCTAACACTTATCTTTTCCTATATTTCGTGGTCCAAATATATATTCTTAAAAGATACCAAGAATCAAAAAATAATTATTATGCAATCTTGTAAAAATTGAATGATAAAAATTATGTGTTTCAACAATATCACAAAAAATAGTATGACTTAACAGTAAAAAATATGAATCAACAATAACAATAACATATAACATGATTTCATTGATATTTATAGTTGAGAACAATATGTATGCACTATGGTCGAACCCTACAAATATGCGTGAAAAAACAATTAAAGGATAAAATTACAAGATACATTTCAAAACTCACTCTTTTAAATATTTTGAACTTATAACGTTTAAATTTTGAATTCACTATCGTGAAAAATGATTGAGATGCCGTTAAGTGGGGTTGAGAGGCAGACAAAAGGTCGTGCAATAATGAAATTGGTCTCATTTTTCTAAATAAGAAAAAACATATGTACTCTAGCTACCAAACCTGTCTTGTCCACTATCAAATTTGTCCCAAATGACAAATAATTCGAGGTAACTATTTTTAAAAAGAACAAAAAATAATTTGAGACGGATAACGTATTTATGATCCCCTAAAATACAATCAATCACTTGTCACTGCAATAAATTTAATGTTCCAATCCCAAGTATGTCCATATGCCAACACATTTTAGAAAGAGTCTTAATATCATTAATATATTTATTTAAAGGATTTTATAAAAATAATAGTTTTTTTAATTTTGATTCATTCACTATTATCATCACCTATCATTCTCGATTACTAGTAGCCCACCATCCTCAACCATAACCATTAGCATTGTCGATCCTTAAAATCAGTCATTATCATTATAAGTCATCACTTACAATCACCATCATTAAACTATCATTAATTATCACAACAATTATCATCATTAATTATCAATATGTACGTAGTGTCAGCTTGACAGCCACCATCATCATTCACTACCATCACCATTAGCCAAGACTTGATTATTATTATTTTTTTGTATCTTTTACTCCCTTCACTAAATAATTATTTCTAAAATTTAAAATTTGTGAGTTTTAAGTTATAATAATTTCTTGCTAATTGCCACCGTTGTTTAATACATTTCTCAAACACACATATATATAAGATTGAACTAAAGTTATTATTCTGTCAAATCTATACAATAAATAATTTAATGGTTTGACAATAAGTAAAAAATAATCATAACATATAAATTTCAAATTTTGAATCTGTCTCCACGTTTACCGAAAAGAACAAGTAGTACTACATAATGCAAAAATTGTATATTCAGTATGATTGACGGTTTCCAAAATTTTGGATGAATTTTTGTCAAGTAGCCAAAAAAGGACAAAAGGGTAGTTCATTAAAATGTACCATGCAAATATATTTAGGTCCCCAATCTTTTTAACACATTGATTCTTATCCATAAACTCCAACTTGGCTTCACTATTTATGAAATTGAAATTTATTGACAATGTTTCATTTTTGTATTTGCATGACGATCGTCGAAGTATAATTAACTAAATAAAAGTGTGTTTTATTTAATGGTGTTTAAATTTGTAATTAGATCGATGAAATAATCACACAATTAAACATAATATAAGAGCATATTCTTATGATCATTCATTATAAAAAAAAAAAGTTTTTTCATATGTTTAAACCCAATAGAAAGAATATGTTATTGCTAATTAATAATTAAGTAATAAAATGTGCTCACTTCAACAATTTAAGTCATAGACGATGTAATATGGTCGCAAAATTAACACCCAGATCCAATAGTGCTAGTATAATAGGCCCAATAATGAGTTCGTGAGTTTGACGGAACCTAATGTTTAGACATTGAATCGTGTGACATGTATATATATACGAAAAAAGTACATGTATAATTAATTAGATAATTATTTTAAAATGTATGATGTCTAAATTCTGAATCTGTTATTAGTGTATAGTGTCTTAAGCATATATTTTCTTCATTTGTGTTATGTATATTTTTCTTCCTATTCTATTATTATCAGTACTCCAAAAACTTCTTGATTTAATAATTTTAATTAATTGCGATACATTATCATGATGTAGTAGACATATTGTGCAAAATAGTCAACATGTAATATAACTTTAATATTACTCCTAATATTTATTCTATTAAGAATAGCTGTCTAATTAATACCAAAATGGATGACCTAAACTATGCATAAATTAGTAATATAGCCACAGAAAAATCCCTGCAGAATGGTAACCACAGAGATTATTGATGACGTTAACTGTGGCGGGATGGTTAAGACATATTTATTCTTAATCAGAAATTTTAAATTCGAATTTTTAGGAAGAGAAAAAATTACTTTGGAGCGCTGACTCCCAGAAATGGATTCCGCAATGTGCGAATCACTAGATTGAACCCCCAACCAAAGATTAAGAAATAATTATCAAAATAAGACAAAAGTGTTCTATAATTATATTCTATGATAAGAAAAGAAATAGGAAAAAAAAGTGCTATATACTTCTTATGTTTCAAAATAAGTGTTATCTTAGCAAAAATCATGTCAATTAGGCATTAAGAAATCAATAATTACAATGTTAGTTTACTAAACTACCCCTATATAATAAATGTCTGTTGAAAATTGAAGACTTTTAAGAAGATAGAGTATAGGGATATATAATTTAAAAAATATACTCTAATTTTCGGTCTTGAATTTCTACGGTGACCCTTATTTTGAGACGAAGGAAGTATATACTCCCTCCGTCCACTTTTAATTGTCATGGTTTCCTTTTTTGTAGAGTCAAACTATAAGAACTTTGACAAACATTTTATTTGTATTTTTTCATCATATTGATATGTAAAAAATTGCAATTTATAGTACTTTAAGTATAGTTTTTGAATATCTAAATTTTTTGTTTAAAGTATCGAATTAATGTAATTAATCTAATTTAACTTTAAAAATTAGTCAAATTAACTTTCGAAAAACGTAATATGACAACTTAAAGTGGACGGAGGGAGTACAGGATTGCAATTAAGAGGCTAATTAATCAATGATCATCATGCTATAAATAGGTTACAAATTTAGCCAAAATAAACATGCTATATGTGCACGCATGCTTGGTTTAAGATCATAATTATCATTGATTAAAGACTTCAATTATTAGCTTTATCAAGGTAATCTCATTATGAAGATTGACATCAATCTCAAGGAATTATTGAAGGGATGAGTAAAAAGTTTTATGCATTGACGGTGTATATAATTTATAAGATAACTTATAAAAATCTTCATAATAAGCATTAATCAATAACCTGAGTTACCCTTGTTAAAAAGTTATTAATTGACATTCATTTGCTGAAAAATTACGCTTTGTAAATAGGTATATACTATATATAATGAATTTTCCTTAACTTTGTCGTGCTTTTATTTCGTTATAATTAACTCTTCTTGATAAAATTTTTGATTCCGCCACATACTCACTTGTGGTGGGGTTAAGGATGGGGTGTAATCCTCTTACTAAGTAGTGAGAATGTATTACTTTCTTGAGACAAAAAAGTGGCTTTATGAAACATATTGATGAAGTATATTTGAAACTTAGGGAAATTTAGAAGGCAAATTCACACTTTGGAATGTAAAGAAAATTTTAATTAGGCATGTGAAACATAAACCAGGTGGGGCTATAAATGTAATTTTTTTGGTTCAACAAAATTGTCTCCACATCAAAAACTACGCCTTTATCTCAAGCAAGTCTGATCGATTACATGAACCTTCACCCAGGATGGACGACATAACGTATGTGATATGAGTTAAATCAGACTCGATACCTTTGAATTATACGGTATATATGTTTTAAAAAATCACCAAATAAAATAGTGAAGGGTGAAATTTCGAATTCGAATTCAAACTCAAACTCAAACTCATCGAGTGCAAATGTTAAATTTGTGTATAATCTTCATTGTCCATGTGCCTATAAGAGTGTGCAAACATTACCCCCATCTCAAGTCAAAGATAATCTAAATGTTAAAACCTGATGTATCCCTTATAGATGATATATTTGTCTTTTATATTTTGGTACAAGACATAGATAGACACTTTGGCTTTAAACTTAACATTGCAATTCAGGATATGCACATCTAAGTACCTCAACTCGTGTTCATTGTGTCAGTTGAACAGTCCAACTTACAAAATGATAATTTAAATACCTCCTTACTTTATGTGTCAGGGCAGTATCAGGTGTCCACGAGACACAATAAGAACCAGTTCAGAGTAGTTAGTTGTCAATTGAGACCAAATTGATATGTTTAGATATGCACTCTCTAAGTTAGAGAGCGTACTTGCCAGCTAAATGTCTGCTTATGTATTATGTCTAATATTGTTTGATCATATTTGAGTTAATACAGTTCCTCCCAACATTTTCAAGTGAAATGGTTTGTCTAGACATTACAACAACAACAATAACGTACCAACACATCCAGCGTAATCCCACAAGTGAGATCTGGGGAAGGTAGAGTATACACAAACCTTAAACCTACCTCGTACAGATAGAGAGGCTATTTCCGATAGACCCTCAGCTCGGTTTTGTCTAAACAAAGCAAAGATTTGTTTCAAAATACAATTTTTAACCTCACTTTCAATGTAGATCTATTCATCCTTGCATGAACAAAGTTAAGCATCTAAACAACAACTTCAAGAAGACTATTGCCATAAGTACTAGTTCAAAATTCCATTCATTCATATCAGATCCATGAACAATACTTATGCATTGCAGCAACTGTACAAGCAGAGATAGAGTGAGATACCACAAAATAAAACCACATCTAACTGCAAAATGCAGACGTGTTTCTTTGCTTTTTTATATTATTTGCTATATAGAGGATGGAACGATAGTAGCCACATCTATAGAGCCGATACATATTCTCACCCCAAATTTCAACCAACACAGTGCTACGAGCATTTGTTTGGGAAACACCCTGTTGGGAACAGGAATGCCACCTCCCTAGTTTATGCAGCTGGAACCTTTCTTCCGTCTTCTATGAAGAATATTGCAGACTCTGGAACCTGAGAACAGGAACACCAATGAACTTTAGCTAACATTAAATGAAATCGGACAATTGAACAAGTATGGCTGTATCTGTATTCCTAATTAGCAAATGAATCCTCTTTATTAATTGAGCCGTTATCTTCCAATACTAACTAATGTCTTTTAAGACAGATATACGGGTTGTCTAAAGATGGATCAAATTAGTAGAAAGTAGAAAATGGGATACACAGAGAAAAGGACAAAATATTGATATGATAACATGGATAAAATATTCTTGATTACATATAAAGACAATAATCAGAAGATAAAACAACATACATCTGGCCAGGTTTCTGTAATGAAGTCCACAATGTCATAGGATATGTCCCCTTGAACATCGATCTGCTCCTTTTCAGTTGGGCCCTGAAGCATCAATCCAGGTTAGGTACCCATCTAACTCACATCAGAGAAAATTAGAAAGCACAACTTTAACGCACCTTAACCACAGAAGCTCCAGTAGCAAACTTTTTACCAAGCTTTTTTGAAGCATCGCCTAGTTTAACACCTAAAATATCCGAAATAAGCAAAGCTAAATACTGTAGCAACTTGGAAGGCAGAAAGATAAAAAAACAAGATAACGCAAGATAATATACAACTTCAGATATTGCTCACCAAAGATTTCAAGGCCCTTGATGGTAGTGATACTCTTTCGTCTGTTTCTGGTGACCTTTTCAATAATTATCTCCTGTTTATCCTACAATATAACCAAGAAAGTTTTACAACTTGTAGACTTGCTTATAAGTTTATTTTCACAGCATTATCTTGTTGGATCATGACGTCATTGCTATACCAATGGATAAGGCTCCATACTACGCCATGAAATGAAAGACACGTTATATGAAAAGTTGCTCAAATATAGTGAGGAATGAGGACTCAGGTTGGCATTAGGCAAGATGATTGTTTCAGTTACCATTGTTTATGAGGTTCTCCTGAGGGAGGGGGGGAAGGAGCAGAAGAATACACCAGATTGAAATAATAGCTAAAAAAAACATAAAGAAACAATTGGTAGTTGAAATGTGCTAATAGATAAGCCTCAATTGCTGCTTCACCATGCCAGAATGGAAACTAGATCATGCCAAATGATATGGGATCTTCATGCTCAGTTTACCACAATAAGATGGCATCCTTTCAATGAAATTCACTTAGGAACTTTTATATACATTTAGTGAGTTCTGCTAGTTGATTTTAGTAACTGACTTGAGAACTTCCAGTGGAGAGGCTATTTTCTAGAGTTCCTCCAAATGAATATCCTACGGCGAGTGATCATTCGCATGAGTCAAGGCCATGAACGCAAAGCCAAGTTTCTTAATAATACTATACTGCATCCACAACAATGGATGCATATCTAAACTGCAGGCATCTTAACAGACAGCTGCAAAAAAAGAGGCCATTTAATGACCTCCCAGATTCGTCTAGTCAGGTTTAGTTAATTTGATCCAAAGGATCAAACCTTTGATTTGGCATAGTAAAAGAGATAAAAAGAATTAGTCCAACTATTTCAATTATATCACAGACCAGGCATTAAATATTGACCACTGCAATGAAAAATTACACAGAAAACCTTCAACTGAAATTGATTAATAAGTATGTAACAATGCAAGATTTCCAAAGATAAAGATGTCCGTAGTAACTTTGGAAGTTAATACCAGTACTGATTTTTTTCTGGTTGGTAAACTGATTGGATCAAGCTCTTTTTATTTCTGTAATATCTACCTACTGCCTCTTCTGTTGAGAAAGAACAGCTAAGGAGAAACTACTTAGGATGCTTGCATATTCACATTGCAGGGAAAACCCATACCAAAGCATAACAGCTTCTAGTTAGTTCAACTAGGTGAATAGTATCCATCCAATATTTGAATATAAATGATATAACCAAGATTTGTAACTTAATATCTCAAAGCAAAAGAGAGAAACTTTTCAATTAGAATGATCCTGATTCATAATATGTTGGTCAATTTAAATCTTAAGAAGATGGCTGACAGGGAACAATAATGAAGAGTTTTACAGGCACATGAATTCAATGGGAGGATTACAAGAACTTCACTTATCAAATTTTCTAAGAGCTTATAATATCACATGGATGGCACAGAGCCATGCCATTTTGAAAGAAGGATTAATATACATTAGACAAAAAGAAAAATGCTGGAAATTTCTTACTTTCTTTTTTATCTTTCCACCAGGAAGGCGCTTGACTTCTTCTTTCTTAGATGTAGAAGAACCTGACCCAACAAAAGGAACAGAAAGGTTAAGAACAGAATTCAATTTTAACATGCAAAGGGGGAAGAGGGAAGTAGATAAAATGAAATCCGAAAAGCAAAAAAAGATCCAGATCTAGGCCTACAGTTCTTAGTTTAACCTACAACTATTGGCCCCATAGGCAAGGAAGACGGGGTTTAAAACATCAAGTAAATATTTATCTTACAAGAACAGACAAAAAAAAACCCGAAATGCAGATGGAATGAAGAAGATTAAGAACGTAATACAATTCGTGAGAAGGTAGATGAGATGTGCGTGAAACTCAAACCAAATATCAAAACAGAGTTCTCTAACACTTGCCAAATTGAAAAGATCAAGAACAAGATTCATTTTGTTGGAAGGTAGCTAAATGACTACCAAAATCAAACCCATAGTTCTCGATACCTATCAAGTCAAAACTATGAAATGAAAAGTTGAAATGAGCAAAAAGGAACTTGACATCTCTTTCAATTTTTTCTTTATTACTCCTTTAGCACATATGAGCTATGCAATATGGTGAAGTTTCTTCAATCTTCACGTCTTCCATTGTGGGAGTTCAGGAGGATTCATCCCATTTGATAGAGAACTCAGACAAAAATACTGCTCTCTCCTGGCCATTGACATAATGCAATGCCCAAGCAAGGTGTTGCAGAAAGCAATTGAAAGGGGTCGGTAAAGAGGCTATCGTGTAGCAACAAAAGGAGTACAACACACTCACATTTTTTTCTTATGTGACTCCTCTACTTCCCCAATGTTTGCAGAGTATGGCCAGTCTCAAGTCCATATAAAGGAGTAGAATGAGCTATGTTGATGGACAAGAATAAAATAGTAATGAAATTTTATGAATACTAATTAATGAACTTGTTGAGACGTCTAGGCATGCATTATTCAGTGACTGAGTATAGTGTTACATGTGTAAAAGGTTCCACAACATCTCCACCTGGGTGTAAGGACTATAAGCAATGTGGGTAAAATGGACAAGTGTGGGTAAAGAAGTTAGTCCAACCACATCAGTGACCGGATGTGGCGCTAGATCGAATAGGCAGTTGTTACATAGGGTTGTTGACAAAGAAGTCAATGTAATCAATGGATTCCTTAAAGAGATAGAGAGAGCTTCGGATGAAAGTTTTGTGTCTTTATAACATAGCTCTGTTGGAGAAGTAGATGCGCAGATTGGGGGTAGAGGAGCATGCACTACGAAGAAAGGTCATAGTGGATAAATATGCAATCACAGAAGGGGGTTGTAGGACTAAAAGCATAACTGTCCCTTTTAGGTGCAGCTTTGGAGTAACAATGTGAAGGAACAGAGAGCGGAAACGCAACATTCAAGGTAGGGAACAAGAACAGGATCAACCTCTGGAAGCACGTATGGTCTGGAGATAATACTTTTGAGGCTCACATTAAACATCGAAAGAAGCACGAGCCAAAAGGAATGGAATCCAACATATACGAAGACTACAAGAGTGTGATGTTCCTTGGACCTACAATTAGGAGGAACCTTTGGGATTTGGAGGTAGCGGAATTTCAAAGCTTAATTGAAATGTTTTATAATCAGAATACATCATTGAACCATGACTCATATAGGTGGAGGGGGGAGAGACAGTAGATTGTTCCTAGTAATGTCCTAGTACATAAAACCTTTAATCAGGGATGACTTAAGCTCCCTGCACCATTAGGATACCTATAGTGCCACCTTTTCACTTGATTGGCAACGATGGGAGCAATCCTAATAGTTGAAATTTAAGGAGGAGAAGGATTACTATGTTATTTGGTGTTATATGTGTAAAGAGATCCAGTGAGGATGTGGATCACCTCTTTTTGTATTGTCAGCAAGCTAACTGTTAGCGGCAGTAGATTTTGAGATGGTTCAAGACAAAATGGACAACACCAAGCACCGAAAATGAGGCACTATTTAGTTGGAATTATAAAAGACAAAAGACAAGATTTAGGACGGGTGTATAGAAAGAGAAAAATAGGAGAGTTATTATGGGATGCAAAATGACTTTGAACACTTGAGGAATAACCTCTCATTTCTAGTTTCCTTTTGAAACAACAATTAGGTCCCAAATTGTGAAAAAAAGATTAGGCATATTTCACAGAAAATTACTCCATTCATCCTATTTTATGTAACAATGTCTCCTTTAAGTCAGTTCAAAACGATCACATTTTTCCTTTTGGGAACAATTTAATCTAAGAATCCCAATTCTATCCTTAATGATTTGATTTTATAGCTACAAAAATGCCATGGCTTGTTTAGGATAACAAGTTTCAAGAGTCTTTGTTTCTTTCTTAAACTCCTTGCACAGTCAAACACATTCACATATAATAGGAGGCAGGGAGTATATCTATTTGTAGGTCCTCTACTTCTTGATATATCACTTCTACACAACATTGTTCCCATGTTTGTTAGTTTGTTACCTATAGTATTGTATGGTATTGTGTTGTTAGTTTAAATATAATGTTTGTGTTGATTGTTACTTAAATTTTACTGTAGCGTATGGTTATGTATTGAAGAAAAGTCTCATTATGTAACGACCGATTCGGTGTGATCGCATCGTTACCTTATTCTTGTTTTCTCATTTTAACTTAACTTATTATACAACTTTATCCTGTATCCTACCTTTTCATAGCAGCTATACTACACTACTTTTCTTGCAAGTATATCCTTCAAATTGCTGGCATGTGACATTACGTAACCACAGAAAACAATGCAATCTCTCCAACGTTGTACTCATCAAAACAATACGATACAATACAATACAATAGATACATTATAAAAAAAAATCTTCATTAAAATCAAGACACTCATGTTTCAATTTACAGGAAAAACAAAAGAACTTTACCTTCCGAGATTGACGTCGACTGGAGCTGATCAGAGACTTTATCAGCTTCTTTCAAATTAGAATCTGCAAAAAAAACAAACTAACTAACCAAAAAACAGAAAAAACAAGCAAATTGATAACTAATTACAGCTAAATTAATCGAGAATATCGAAAAATCCTCAATTTTTAGGGTTTATAATAATAACCTTTAACAAGGTCCGGGTAGAGATCGGGTGCATTTTGGATCAACCAGGGTTTGCATTTCTCAAATTCGGATCCGAATTCACAATACTCAGCGGGTAACCCGCAAACTCCACAATATAGAACCTCAACTGCTTGGAGCTTCTCCGCCATTACAGAAGGAACTCAAAGAAGAAAAAGAAAAAAAACTCCGGTTCGATGCTCTGAGAAATTTGCTGAAACTTGAAGACGAATTGTCTAGTAAAACGACGACGTTTCTCCCCCGAGCATCTTTGGTTCGACTAATAGAATGAACTTAAAAACTAACGGTGACTATCAAAAAAATACGATAAAATTTGACCGGACTTTAAAAACTAATGATAACTATCGAAAAAATGACAAAAATCGATCGACTTTTGAACTGACCAACTCAATTGGTTTGATTCCAAACTTTTTATAATAAAATCAATCCAGCTCGATCGATTTTAACTTTTATTTTAATATAATTTAGTTGAAATTGAAGTTTAAAGTGGAGCAATGGTCCAACTAATAGAATGGACTAAAAATTAATAGTGACTAGTGATTATGGAAAACACAACAATAATCGATCGACTTTTGAACTGACCTATAGACGGATCGACTCATTCGATTTGATACCCAATGTTTTAATAAAATCGATCGAGCTCGATTGATTTTTTAATCTTTATTTTAATATGATCTAGCGAACTCAAAATGAATGAGTTGGAAGGATATTAACAAATATTAATGTGCATTTATATTCATTTTCAGTTTTTTTTTTTTTTTAATAATAATACATATATATATATATATTACTACCTTAAAAGCATGAACTCCCAAACTTGAATGTTGAATTACTATAATACCCCCAATTAAAAATACTCAATTTATTTTATTTATTAATTTAATTAATTTTATTATATTGAAAGTAGATACCTTTTCAAATTAAAAGATTGTGACTTTTTCAATGAGTTGTGACTTTTCGAAAGGGTTGTGAGTTTTTTGATGGGTTGTGACTTTTTCAATGAGTTGTGACTTTTCCGAATGGTTGTGTTTTTTTCGAAGGGTTGTGACTTTTCTAAAGGGTTGTGCCTTTTCTGATGAGTTGTGCCTTTTTCAAAGGGTTGTGACTTTTACGATAAGCAATGACTTTTTCGAAAGGTTGTGACTTTTCGGATAAGGCACAATTTACACTTATTCATACTACTATTTGGTAGCTTTAAATAGAGAGGTTTCCTCACACTTTTAAACTACAATTTCTGTAAGTTCTCTATCCTTCTTCTTCTTAAAAAATCTCAAATGTTATTTGCAAAAATTGATGAAGTTCGAAATTCAACGAAATTTGAGGTACCTCAGAAGAAAGAGTTGGTGAAAAAATTGTAGCAAATCATTCATCAATTCACACTCGTATTTTTTCTTACCATTTTCATGAGTTAACAGTGACGAAAAGTTATGGGAGAGATAATAATATTAAACAGATTTGAAAAAAGGCTTATGATTTGGGTAAGATATTTCTTCTTTGTTTTTTTATTTTTTATTCTTTTTCCTCAAACGAGGAGTTTCTTCCTAATTTTGCTAAAACAATGGGTATCAGCGTAGTCCATTGAATTATTAGTTTTGATGTTAAATTCACTATTTCAAAAATAGATTTTCACTTTTACTTAAAATATGTTAACATAGCCATGATAATATTTATTTTTTAATAGATATGTATGTAAAACTGAACGGAGAAAGTAAAGTGTTGGTGGCAAGAGATCTAAATCAAATGGAACACTAGAGTGAATATAGCATGAACATATATTTTCGTCTTCCTTCTTCATTGGCTATGTATTGTTCCATATAATTTTTCTTTATGTCACAAGATACACTCCTTACTAGCTATATAAAAATAGATAAGAAAAAAGTGATTGATCATAAAATGATCTTAAATCAAATTAATGATTCTATAAATAATACTTTAAATTTTATTCATCTATTAATTTTTATTATTGAAAAATTTAAATATTTTATATCATGATACAACTTCTATAAGATACTAGATACTTTCATTGGACAACAACTATATGATATGTATGCGGCAGAAAAAAGGAGAAGACTACAATTCCACAAAGATAAGGTAGAAACTTAATGAAATGAAATATTTTTCACCATAGGTGATGTTATTCATATATTAAAATTAAATTATTCTACTCAAGTATATATAACCATCATTCATGATAACAACCAAGTACATTTTTTTGGTAAAATTACCTCTCTATGATAGCCTTACTCAAATACTAATTCAGTAATAATATCTTGTAAAAGATATGTTACTTATAAAGATAAAATATTGAAATACTTATGATAATCCTTATTAGTGTCATGCACATACTAAATTTCAAGTATTAATATTTAAGACAAAATTTATACTTAAATGGTATACATCATTTATGTTCATAACCTCAAGAGGAAAGGCTATTGGTGACATTTTTTGAATGGATAATTTTTTCTATTTTGTTGGTTAGATTTGTTTGCAAAATTGAGTGAAGTAAGAAATAATATTATTAAAGAAATGTCACTTTCTCCCATATTTAAACTTTGAATGTATTTTAAAATGTTTTAATGATATCTTGTCATTTTGATCTCAAAATACAAGTAACTCTATGACAATATGTATTAATAATTTAAAAACACTTGTCCTATGTTCGTTCAATTATAATTATTTACTAAAAAACTTTAATTTAGTAATATTATTTCTATTTTACAACATCATATACTATATATACGATACACACGTGTAACGCACGTGCCGTGAAACTAGCATATATATATATATATATAGTATTTCTGCCTATTGGTTAATTTTTTTAATAAATATTATTTTATTATTTATAGGAGATTATTATTCCATTTTACCAAGTAAGTTATCATACTAGATTAAATACAAAAAGTTACTTATTATTATAGGTCAAATTGATAAGATGAAGTAAAAATTCTTTACATCATCCTCGTGTCATAAACTTATACTAAGTTGATAGTCAAATTATATGAGATAAAACATCTTTTAAAATTTATTTTCTGGCATCAATCGAGTTCGAGCCTATGATATATAACTATGTTTTCAATAATTTATAATATAGAAAAGGTTATATAATTAAACCTTATTTAAAGTTGATTAAAGTGATTAAAGTCTCTTTATGTCACTCATTCTTGCTTGCTTAATTTCTAGGCAAATTTGATACGAACATTTAACACAAGTCTTGGAATGTTAAGGTACCAATGGCAAATTCAGTATTTAGTGACGGAGTCAGAAATTTCGCTAAAATTATTTAAAATATACTACATTACCTATAATTTTTGGATGAGAATTGTTTAATTGATTACCAATCCTTAAACTTATATGGTTCCGCCATTGTCAATACTAGCTTCGGGGATTGGCCGAAATACGATTGATAAAACTAAAATTTTACTCATACCTATATATAAATGTCAAAGTCAAGTGCAGAAAAATGATAGATATATAGTTCGAAATTACACTTTCCGCTTCTAAAATATACAAATTTTAAATTCTGGATTCATCACCGTGTTTATATTTTATTTAACAAGTTTGTTCTCTAGTAAAAGAAGTTTCATATAAGGCATGTCAAATGATATCAATATTCTTCTATTGGTGAAATCCTACTAGCCAAATTAAACGCATACATGTATATAATTCATAACTTGTTATGTATATTCTTTTCAAAATTAATCAAACATCTTAGAGCATCAAAAGGATTCACTATAAATTGATTATTTTAAAGTTATTTAGTTGATGTCTTTCACGTTTATCTTGATTTGAGACTGACAATCTAAGTACGGTTATAGGCACATGAACAATGAAGATTAATGAGAATTCAAAATTTGCACTCTATGAATTTGAGTTTAGAATGTTATCACATTTAAATTAATTTATAACGTTCGAAATTTATTTTTACATTTAAATATTAGTAGATTTTTTAAATATATTCAAGGTGTACCACTTAAATGTATCTAGCTCGAATTAACATATATTATATACTATTTCTGATAAAATCAACCCGACTTGTTTGAGATAGAAGCATAGTTGTGTGTTAGCATATTGAGCACATCCAAATTCCAATCCACCAATGACTTTTGATGTGGAGTCAATTTTATTGGACCCAAATATATCATATTTGTTCCCTCCCTTTTATTTTCCTATGGCTTAGCTTAGATTTAGCCCCACCTATTGTATGTTTCACATGCCTAACTACAATTTTCTTTACATTCCTAAGTGTGAATTTGCCTTCTAGATTGCCCAAGTTTCAAATATACTACATCAACATGTTTCATAGAACTACTTTTTGTCCCAAGAAAGTAATACATTCTTACTGCTTAGTAAGAGAAATTACACCCCACCACAAGAAAACAAGAATAGAGTAATTGAGTAGGAACCAAGAATACATTTAGAAGTAATTTGGTTGGTGATTAGAATTATGCAGATATTAGTCATGCGGATACCAGTTACGTTATGCAAGTATTAGTTATATTATCAATATTTTCTTAACACTTGAAAGCATGTTAGCTACTATGTATTTTTATCATGTTGTTGAATAACACTCATTATGGAGATTATCATTACACATAGATAGGAGAGTTTGGAGGTCGTTGATTAGGATAGAAGGTTAGTTAAAAGTTGAGCGTTTTTTCACTTTTCTGTGGGATAGGTTTGATGGTCGTACTTGGACCTCCCTTCTTACTAGTGGTATTAGCATTATTATCGTAATTTCTTATTTTTCGGGTATCACCTATGTTTTTGTGCTTCAATTATTGTCATTATAATAGTGTTCATTCCTCTATATGTAGAACTGCTCTTCATTTCACAATATTTCATTGTTGTTACTATTCTTATTTCTGTAATTCTCTTTTTTTTCAAACTGCTTGAATATGCTTTATTTTAATTCAAGGGTCTATTGAAAACAACGACAACTCTCTATCTTGTAAAGACAGAGTAAGGTCTGCGTACATTCTACCTTTCGATCCCCAGACCCCACTTATGAAACTACACTAAATATGTTAATGTTATTATTGTATACACCGTCAATGTATAAAACTTTTATCTAATCCCTTCAATAATTACTTGAGATCAATGTCAATCTTAATAATGAGATTACCTTGATAAAGCAAATAATTGAAATCTTTAATCCAAGATAATTATGATCTTAAACCAAGCATGCGTGCACACGGAGACAAAAAAGACTGAAAAGGAGATGTGAACATAATTATTTTGGCTAAATTTAATTTGTAACCTATATATAGCATAATGATTATTGATTAATTAGCCTCATAATTGCAATCGTGTATCCTTGAATACATAATTTTTTTGTCTTAATATTAATGATTTTGCCATCTTTTTTATTACCATCAGTAGGGATTTGTACAGTAATTAGCAAGACAAAAAGTGATTATAGATGTTCCTAATATAGCCTAAATTGGAGAAAGGGCTATAAATTAAATTAATTAGACCTAGACATAGCATAATTAGCAAGGATTTTTCTATGTCTATACTATTAATTTATGCATAATTAGGTCACCCTTTTTGGTATTAACTAGACAGCTATACTAATAATAATAGAATAAATATTAGGAGTAATATTAAAGTTATATTACATGTTGACTATTTTGCACTATATGTCTACTATACATCATGATAATGTTTGTCAAATTAATTAAATTTTAAAAATCAATAAGTTTTTGGAGTGATGATAATGATAATATAAGCTCAAGGAAAAGTGGAAAACATGTCACTAACAGATTCAAAATTTAGACGTGGTAGATTCTAAAATATTTATGTATAAATATATAAAAAAAAATTTAAATACACGTATATACAATTTAATGCCAAAACATCACTAGATTTTGTCAAACTCGTGAATCCATTATCGAGTCTATTACTGATACTGATGGGTGTTCTATTTCATGATCATCACATTTAAAATTTTGAATTGTTCAATATAAAACACTTATATTAACCAACACGATTCTTTCTTTATGGGTCAATTAATCTGTAAATTTATTTTTGATAATAAATATCAATGAAATACAAACTTATAATCTTCATATATTTTATATATCGTGTTAAATTATGCGATCATTTCATTTAAAAAAGAAAATTGGAAATCCAAGTTGGAGTTGTGGATAATGAAGGAACCCAAAGAATCTAAGGGACCCAAGTATATCTTCATGGTACATTATTGTTTGATTTTGCAAGATTTTTACCATTTTTGGCTATTTGACAAACAATTTTCTATTTTTGGAGAGTGGCCACAAAATCCATCCAAAATTTTGGAAACTGTCCATTAATTCGAATATAATAATAAATAAAAAAATTATTATAGTACAACTTAATTTTCTCTAATAAATAAAGGTGTGGTATATGCGAGATACGTCATAAAATTAACTCATGAAAATATATTTTTTCTAATTTGTTTAAGTTTGAGTGATTTAATAATTCATCGATTTATTATGATATAATATGTATAGATAGGTAGATATCTTAACTTAATTTCAACTGATAAATAAACACTCCAGCTTTGAAGATGTACATCTAGACACCTCAACTCGTCTTCATTGTGTTAGTTATAAACATTCTAACTTACAAAATGGTCATCTAAGCGCCTCCAATATTTATGTGAATTGTAGCGTTGGGTGTCCACAAGACATTGTTAGGACGAGTTGAGGAATCTAGATGTGCATTCTCAAAGTTGAAGTGTTTAATTGTCAATTAAAACTAAATTAAGATGTTTGTTTATATATTATGTTAATTTATTAACTCGAATTTTTTTGACTCACTCAATTGAGCTCATCTAAAAGTTATGCTAGACTAATTCGAACTAAAGATATAGCCCTATTTATTAATTATTCAAATCGTCTTGACCTGCTCAAATTCAACCCGTTAATATAATAGCATTTTGCATAGATCCATCATTATCATAACTTTCACTGTGTTTGTCATACCAGCTCATCTTGCAGCTTCATATATATATATATATATACACACACCTAACTTTATTATTTTATGTCATCAGTCCCTTTATTTGGCTAAGCAAGTTGCAATACACATGTTAATTTTGGTTATCTCAATCTGCATGTTCTTAAATCACATCTATAAATTCAACTGTACCATTAAGGGGTGTTAATCATCTGAGCAATTCCCTCTCGTCAAAGTTATGTACACTAAATATAATGTATAATAAGAAATTCGCACCATCATATATATATATATATATTGGCTGTCATATGGACATATATACTTGGGATTGGACCATTTATTAATATTATTGTACTTTATGGGGTTCACTAAAAATTCTGGTGCAATATATGCATAGCCATGATTGCACATTAGGACAAATTTGGTCTTGGCCAAAGACAAGTTGGTTAAGTACTTATGTTTTTTTTTTCTTCTTTCAATTAGAGACATATATGAGACCAACTCTCATGAATCATGATAATGTCATCCCCATGAAGATATGCAATATCTTTTAGGGTACTCTCACACCACGAGGCCTTTTGTTCTATTTGCCCCACTTGACACTCCGATTCCTCTCGATCAGAAATGAAATCAGAATTTAGATGTTATAGAATTGGGAGGATAGTGAATTTTGGAATGTATCTTTAACATTATTAAGGGTACCGTGAGGCCTTCAGTATTATTGCACAACCTTGTGTTTGTCTCTCAATCTATCAACCTCACTTGACGCTTCAATTTATCCCTTAGCGAATTCAGAATTTAAATGTTATAGAATTGGGTGGATAGTGAATTTTGGAATGTATCTTTAACATTATTAAGGGTACCGTGAGGCCTTCGATCGGTACTATTGCACAACCTTATGTTTGTCTTAATCTATCAACCCCACTCGACGCTTCAATTTCTCTCGATCGATCAGTAGTGAATTTAAAATTTAGACATTATACATCAGAATTGAGAGAGTAAAATTCGGAATGCATATCTTTATTGAGGGTACCACGAGGCTTTTATTATTGCACGACTTTTTTTCTGCCTCTCAATCTATCAGCCCCACTTAACACTCCAATTTCTCTTGATTAATAGAAAATTCAAAATTTAAACATTATAGTTTGATTTAAGAGAGCAAATTTTGAAATGCATCTTTAACTATATTGAGGGTAACTATGACACGTTCACTATTACACGCCCTTTTGTCTGTCTTTTAATCTATCAATCTCACTTGACGCTCAAATTCCTCTAGATCAGTAGCGAATTCAGAATTTAGACATTATAAATTAGAATTGAGAAAGTGAATTTCAAAATACATCTTTTAACTTTATTGAGGGTACCACAATGCTTTTACTATTGCACGATCTTTTGTCTGCGTCTCAATCTATCAACCCCACTTAACGCTCCAATTCCTTTCGATTAATAGCAAATTTAGAATTAAAACATTACAAGTTTTGAATTGAGAGAGTAAATTTCAACATGCATCTTTTAACTTTATTGAGGATAACTGTGAGGCGTTCACTATTGCATGACTTTTTGTCTGTCTCTTAGTCTATCATTCCCACTTGACGCTCCAATTCCTCTCTATCAATAGTAAATTCATAAATCAGAAATGAAAGAGTGAATTTTCAAATGCATGCATCTATTAACTTCATTGAGGGTACTACGAGGCATTTACTATTGCACAACCTTTATCAGTTCCACTTGATGCTCTAATTCCTTTCGATCAGTAGTAAATTTAGAATTCCGACATTAAGTTTAAAATTGAGAGAGGGAATGCCAAAATACATCTTTTGACTTAATTTAAGGTACCACGAGGGCCTTCACTGTTGCACGACCTTTTGGCCATCTCTCAATCTATCAGCTCCACTTGACACTCAAATTCTTTTCGATCAATAGCGAAATAAGAATTTAGACATTATAAATCAGAATTGAGAGAGTAATAATTTTGGAATGCATCATTAAACCACGAGGCCTTCACTATTGCACGGCCTTTTGTCTATCTCTCAATCTGTCAACCCCACTTGACGCTCTAATTCCTCTCGATCAATAGCGAATTCAGTATTTAGATGTCTTAAATCAGAATTGAGAGAATGAATTTCGAAATTGAGAAAGTAAATTTCAAAATTTAGAATTTAGACCTTATATCCTGCGTGACTGCTCTCTCGACTCCTTCTATTCCATGAAATTCTTGTTCTTTTTACGACATACCATAAATTGTATAATATTGAGCCATTTTATCTCAAAGAATCTATTAATGAATTTTAACACATGATAGCAGGTTAGTTAATTAGTTATCATTTTTTAAAATTAGATTATCAATTAATATATATCAAGAAATCCACTTATAAGCAGCCAAAGAACCATGTAAAATATATTTTACATAGTTAGTATATAAAACATAACATGTTGAGACATAAATGTCTTGTCTAAAAGATTTAACACTCTGATCAATTTAATTTTCTAGTACTAGAAATCAGTGAGAAAACATTGACTTTCTTGTGAATTGGTGATTTTTTCCTCCCGTGACATAATATTCTAGGGGTGAAAAGAGATTAGTAGAATATAGGGCTTATCGCAATGCTGACAAATTAATTTATGATGTCTTTATCACAGACGTTTGTCAAGTAAGCCACTTGAATTGGTCAGGATCTTCTTTAACTAATGAGACCTCACTCTTGTGTTGGGTTTTATTTGTCCCGAATCCTAAAGGGACATGTGTGCAACATGACACTATCCTTTCTAATATTCTATTTTGTACTAAAAGGAATCATTTTATATATCTTACTGTTGATGATGATATTTCATAATTTATACTGTTGAAACACAATATTCAATGATTTTATAAATAATTCAACTTGTTCAAAGATTGCAAACAAAGTAAAATTCTTTTGTGATTCTTAGAATCTTTTAAATTATATATGTTTGGACCACAAAATATATGAAAACATATAGACTGTATGGCACGTTGTTTGGATAAAAATCCTTACCTGCTAGATATGGTCTTTAGGTCAAATTGTCAAAGATTATAAGTTGAATGTTATATTATATTATATAGACTTTTTTAAAAATAATAATAATTATTATTATTATGATATATTCAAAGCTAAATCTTTTCTTGGGACCTCACAGAATATATTGGGGACTATTACACTTAACTAACATATATACAATTATGTAACTTATTGAACACATAACATCTCTTGTGTCTCAATCAACTTATTATAATTTATAATTCTTCTAACTAAATCATGGAGATCTATGTATGTGTTAAATATGTTTGTTCGTTTAGTGGTTGAGTGAGTATATTTTAAAAAAATAAAATAAAATTGAATTTGTCATTTTACTAGAATTTTCTCTCGTATCGAATAAATTCTATAATTTATATATAACCAAAAAGAATATATCTTTTTTTAAAAAATCTGTATGATTATTCAACAAATGAGATTATTATCAATTGAACTCCCTAGTCTTCAAGCTAGCTTTGCTAGTAAATATTTATTATATATAATGAAATATTTTCTTTTTATATATACAAATATTGATCGTTAGAATTTCAATAATATACACGAGAAGTTTTTTTAGTGTACTAACGACAAGGGGATTCAAATTTGTTTTAGGGCATGGATTCGATCGACTCTCAACTATATATAGTATTAGCATTTTATGAATGTATGTTTATCCAATATTAATCTTATGTCCGCCTCTACTTGTGTAAATTTAATTCATTACGCGCCTTAATAATAATATTTGACATATTCACACCATTCATACGTTTTTATATAATAAAGTTTTAAGTCTTTTGATATGTCTCACATTTTTTCTGTCTTATTTGTGTAGCATTAATTTTCAGGACCAATTTTCCATATGATCACATGGAATTTATTTTTATATATGTGTGTGTGTGTGTTTATTTTGTTCTTACTTTTGGTTGTTGGGACACTCCTCATTAATCACATTGCTAGACAAGACATTGAACAGGCTGGATATGTGGAAATATATATATGCAAGAACCAACCAAATTCGAGTGCGATGAATTTAACTGAATTTATTATTTTTAATACAAATATATATATATGAAAAAAATTCAAAAAATTTAACAAAACAATCTAATTTGGAACCCATATTTTCAAATGTATGTATGATTAGGTCGTCGATATTAAAAAGTGAGAACTTTAAATATTAAACTTGTTAAATTTAAATTCTGAATCCGATATCAAAGACTCTTGACTTGTAAAAACAAGTGACCATATTCAAATCGTTAGGATCTTATTTGGATTCACTTGTTTTTAAATTTAATTTTGGCAACTTTTTCCTTATGGTAGATTGAGACAATTCTAAGTGTGAAATTATGAATTAATTTAAAGCAAGGAGAACTACAAGCTCATTAACATATAATGAATTGTTGGTTTCGATCTACGTTGATTCAGAATTTAAGTTCTATCTATTCAATTTTTAAAGTTTTTAAAACGGTATAACGTTAATTCATATCAACTATTTGTTCCAATTAGCGAGTTTCTGTCCATATTACGTGTAGAAAATATTTGGTTTAGATGAACTAGGTTCCGCAACACTAATTCCGCCTCAGAATCTACTACGAATAGAAATTAAATCACTATTTAAAAATTATTATTTTCCCACTAAAATGTTTAGAGCTATTCCAATCCCATGCATAGATATTTTTCCATTATTTTAGTGAAAATCTATTTTCCATCATGCAATTTATAATGATCTGATTCGCTGGAAAATAAATAGGAAAAAAATATATATTTTATAGCACAAATTTTTCACTGATTCGTAGTAGAATTTTTTATTTTATTTTTAATAGTGAATTTATGGTTTTAGCTTGAACATGATCGTAATTTAACATTTTCTCATTAAAAAAAATCGTTTTTTCAAAAAGAATATTTATATAATAGTACTGTGAAAATAAATCTATAACATGCATGCACATGAAATTGAAATATTCAGAAGGAAAATTTTAAGAAGAAAGTGTATGATAATAGAGTATCTAGTGCTCTCTAACTCTTATTTTCTCCATTGTTATTAATTAGTAAAATATTCGTTATATCATTAGGATTGACGAGATAAGGCCGATCACCTCTTTAATTTTTATAAAAATTACACAAATTTCATAGTGTTAAGAGTTAATTACATCACATTTTCTCTTTTTCAAATTACAAAAATCTCTTGAAATTTAAGAATTTCGAATACATCACTCAACGTCCCGATACATCACGTCCTGATACATTACCTTTGTTGATACAAGACACACCTGTCCTAATACATCGCTCAACGTCCCGATACATCACGTCTCGATACATTACCTTTGTTGATACTAGACACACATGTCCCGATTTATCGCGTACATCGTGTTTCGATACATCGGGTAAGAATGATGTATCTGATAAAGAAAAATAGAAATTTTTGTAATTTTTTCAAATTGTAGAAAAATTTAAAAAATATGATAAAATAAGTTGTGTATTTAAGTAATTTTTCCTTAATTTTACTTATTCTTATTGTGAAATTTGGTTTTTTTGTTTACTATTAACAAAAGACCGCTAGACAAATTGTCTATTTTGTAGTGGTAAATTTTATTTTATCTTATTATTATTTTATTTAAAAAAAAAGGGAAGTAAAAGATAGGATCAATTGAAAGTGATGAAATCTACATTGAAATTGACAAGAATATTGGTGGTAATTATAATTGCATGGAATTGACTTTTCATATTCATATGTTACATCAAATACCTACAAATAAGATCTTACATTGAAGAAAAAAAGATCTTAATATGAATAAGGAAAATCATATTGATGTTTCTTTCAACTTTCCAGTACATTTCCCTTCTATAGTGTGTCAACTTTTTATTTGAAGATTCTTTTTATTTTCTTATCCAATTAAATCAAAGATACATGAAGATTTCATAAGATATTGAGTGCATAATTTTGGAAATTACTTTTCATATGTGCATACCTAGGCCTAGGGTGTGTTTGGTAGTAAGGAAACAATGTTTTTCATGGAAAAAAAAAAAAGCCAAGAAAATAAGTAGATTTTTTTTAAAAAAATAATAATATTTGGTAGCTATTAAAAATTTACTATTTTTCAATTGAAAAATGAAAAATATTTAGTTATTATTCTACGGATATTTTACTTGAATCACAGAGAGAGAAAAAAAGTGCAATGGCTATTTGCAGTATTTTAGTGAAAATCTGTTTTCCACTATGTATTTTTTTCGTAAATTGATTTGGTGGGAATGGAGTAGGAAGATCATGTTTTATAATAGAATTTTTTCATTGATTCCCGATGGGAAAAACTTATGTTTGTAATAGTCGATACGTAAACAAAAAATATTATAAAAACTTCTTTTCTTTCTTCCTTTTTAGGTATCTTTTGTCCAGACACATCAAGAATTAATAATGATTTTGTATATAATCTAGGCAAATACTATAGAAATGCAGGTGGAGATGCGGCAACATGAGTAAAGGTAAAGATAAATTGTGTTGGATGATAGGGAAAACATAATCAATATTAAATATCATTTGTAAAACTTGAGAAATTAATTTCCAAATTTTTTTTATCAACTATAAAAAAGTTTAAAAAATATTTCTCTTCGTACCGAACACACCTGTTAATTATGACTAATATCATTCCTATATGTGAAACAAAGACAAAGTAAACTCAATACCCTTAATTACATAATGTAATCACTAGATGCTAGATGTTTGGTATTATTCCACACAAGTATAAGTGTATAATGTTGAAACACGTTTAACGTAAATAGACAAACAAAATAATAATAATAATAAATTTATATCTATTGGTTCAAGGGATATGCATAACGTGTTTACATTAACTCAATAAATATATGACATATATTTTTATGGGCAACTTTTATCGTTAATCAGTACGTATTCTTAAATTAATATAACATAACCATGATAAATTAATATAGTTTAGTGTATAAGACATCGAGTGAGGTAGTTAGTGGCGGAGCCACACCCTTTGTCCAAGAGGAGTAAAAACATATTCGATATTTTCATCAAGCCAATAAATACATTACATATATATGTTTATTCACACGTTTTAACACTTAACCAATCTTAATTAATTAACATCGATCACATACATTAATCTCCAACTTAATCACTTTCCTATAGTAAATTTATATAATTTGATGTAAATATTGAATATTGGAATAATAACAATAGAAAAATACCCCATTCCTCCACATTCATAACATTTACCAAATCCCTTCATTTTTCGATCTAATTCTTCATGATCGCATCTGCAAACCTTATACTCATGGCTATCATAACAAGGCGCGCAGTGCAAAGAAAGCTCGAGAAGTTGTTAAGAAAGACAATAACAATCAATAAAAGGTGAAAAAATAAAATACGTTTTCTAATCCCCTTTAAGCGAGAAAGCTCCAAAAAACTACGTACCATTTATCAATTTTATTCTGACACATACAATCAATCAAAGATCTTGCTTAACGAATAATTAGAAAATGTTTGATTAATCATGTAATGACAATACTATGAACAACATGAAAGAGGTGTTTATCCATCCCATGAGAAAGTTGTGACGTTTTTTGGAACATAAAGGCAAAAGAGCAATAATCACAAAAATCTTTTGTCCTTTCATATCTTACACACAATTTTCTACCCCCCCCTCCCCCACCCACCCCATGTGTAATATTATTTTTTCCAAGATCTTCTAAATCTTGTACTACCACTATATCAAAACAAAAAAAATTAATTATTTTTTTAATTTTATTTTACTTTTTTGCATGCAAATATTATTATTATATTATTTTCCCTCTCTATATATACCCTCATATCATTCACTTTTCTCTTCACCAAAAATCACCTACTTCTAATAATTTCCTTTTTTCTTCCTTCTATTATGGCTAAGTTTTTTTTATCCTATGGTTATAATCTTATTATTTTCCATTTAATGTCCATTATAGGAAAGTTAAATTCATGGAATCCTTCAATTCCTTATGAAATTCTTTCACTTAATATTTCATCAAAACTTAGTACAAATTCTCATGCTATTAAAGAATCTTCCAAAGATTTTGGAAAAATTATTCAAGAAATATTACCAGCTGCTGTTCTTTATCCTTCTTGTGTTAATGACATAATTGACCTCATACAATTTTCTTATGGCCTTTCTGTCCCTTTTCATGTAGCAGCCAAAGGTCATGGACATTCAATTAGGGGACAAGCCATGGCAAAAAATGGGGTAATTGTGGAAATGAATTCCTTAAATAATAATAATGAGAATTGTGGTGTTAGGGTTTCTTGGGATTCGGGTTTAGGGTTTTACGCGGATGTTGGAGGTGAACAATTATGGATTAATGTTCTTCGTAGCACCCTAGAGTATGGCCTAGCACCTGTTTCGTGGACAGATTATTTGTACCTTACCGTTGGTGGTACTCTCTCTAATGCCGGAATTAGTGGTCAAACTTTCCGATATGGTCCTCAAATAAGTAACGTTCATGAGATGGATGTTATTACAGGTAAAATCTTACGTAGCACGTAAACATTATATTATTTTCCTCTATACTAAACAGCTTAATGGTATCAGTGAAAGTCTCGATTCTTACTCACTCTTCCAATATAATAGAAAATATTGTAATATTTTCATAAAGGTCATGACATAAAGATAAAAGGTCTTTCTATATTTTTTTTGGGTATTTTCATGGAAAGTGTTTAAGTACAAAAAAAGAGAAAAAAGATGGGGAGATAGTCACTATCAATATATTAGTTAAGGTAAGAAATATATCATGTTTGGGGCCTAACTAATATAAGATTCTTTTAGAAAAAAGTTCATACTTTTTTTTTCTTTTAATATGTAAAAGTATGTGTCTAATATCTATTTCATAGGTTGTAATGTCTCTTTTTCCACCTGGAAGATCTTGTAGGTAAGATTTTCACCTTATACTAAAATAAACAAAAATCTAAACTTTTTTTTAATCATAGAAAAATTTATCTGTACTTAATTAATTGCAAGTGGCAGCTTTATATATATACTTGGTAATTTACTAGTGTATGCATGACCAAAAACATACTTTATATATTAATTTCCTTAAATCACATAATCAATTTGGGGAATAATAATAATAATATACTTTTAGGTGATGCATGCTAATATATGATAATACAATTAATTTATGATTTTTTTAATTTAATTATTATTATTTTTGTTGTTGTTGACTCATGTTTGGTTGCAGGTAAAGGGGAATTAGTGACTTGCTCCAAAGATATGAATTCAGAATTATTTTTTGGAGTTTTAGGAGGTTTGGGACAGTTTGGAATAATAACAAGAGCAAGAATTGTCTTGGATAAAGCACCAACAAGAGTAAGTATGACAGTATTTGACTGAGCACGAATTTTATGTAGTAGTTAGAGTCGGTGAATCCTAGTCACCATCTTTATATATGGTGTTTACTAGTATGTTTTTCTGGATACGTATTATAAATATACTGCTTTCGAACAACCTTCTTTCAACAACTAAGAGATCCATTCGAGGAATTAACCTAGTTGGTACTGAGCCTCTAAATAAATACGTTTACCTAAGTTAAATTGTTTCTAAATATTAAAATATGTCATTTTTCTCGAAACATATTAAAAAATAAAGAGTGTTACATAAAATAGAACAGATAAATATTAGTTTAAAGATTTTTACTTCTATTTTCTTACATATGCAAATACATAATTATGATTTTTTTTTTTAATGTAGGTGAAATGGGTGAGAATGTTGTATGATGATTTCTCAAAATTCACAAAAGATCAAGAACATCTTATTTCAATTCATCATAATGGATTGGATTATGTTGAAGGCTCTCTAATGATGGAAAAAAGCTCTCTAAATAATTGGAGATCTTCATTTTATTCACCTTCCAATCAAACCAAAATTGCTTCATTATTACCCAAAAATAGAATTATGTATTGCTTGGAAATAGTGAAGTACTATGATGACCAAAATGCTAATACTATTGATGAGGTATGTATGTATATATCATGCAATACTTCTGTCTCAATTTACGTGATTCACTTTTTTTTTATTTAATTCTTAACGAGATATACAACCATACATATATTCAGTCAAAGTGCATCATATAACTTATAAGTAGTGTGCATTGATTTTGACACTGTTAATGTATTTTAACATGTTATTTTATTAAGAAGGTTCAGTATCTACTATATATATAAGATTAATTTTACGTATATATTGTAATTTTCTGACGATTTACAGGAGTTGAAGAAGTTGGTAAAAGGATTGAAGTATGTAGGTGGATTTATGTTCAAGAAAGATGTGAGTTTTGTGGAATTTTTGAATAGAGTTAGAAGTGGGGAATTAGAGTTACAATCAAAAGGAATGTGGGATGTTTCACATCCATGGCTCAATTTGTTTGTACCAAAGTCTTCTATCATGCATTTTAATGCTGCTGTTTTTGTGGACATCATCCTCAGACAAAACAAGACAACTGGACCCATACTTGTCTACCCAACAAGTAGGAAAAGGTACTCTCAAAAACTATCTTTTCAACCCCCTTCCTTCCACGCCCTTTTTACGATGTATTTTTTCATCATATTGATATGTAAAAAAAAATGAAATTTATAGTACTTTTCGTATAGTTTTTGAATATCTCAATTTTTTGTTTAAAATATCGAATTAATGTAATCTAATTTAACTTTAAAAATTAGTCAAACTGACTTTAAAAAAAAACAACATAACAAAGTGGACAGAGGGAGTAGCACTCCTTTTGTCTCAACTTATATGATATTGTTTGATTTGAATTTTGATACAGAGTTTAAGAAAAACATGTAAGGCTTTTGAAACTTATGATCTAAAATTAATCATAGATGGTTGTGTGATTATAAATTATCTGATTAAGCGTAAATTGAACGTTTTAAAGTTAAATTATTACTAAATATATAGATGTATTGATCATTCTTTTTTGGCTGACTAAGACAAAAAAGTGTGTTACATATATTGAATATGAGGGAGTGGTAGTGTTTAATATATATATTGGGGGAAGCGTAATAAAAGTTACGAGTTTAGTAAAATTCAATAACTTTGTTCTTTTAACTCTGTATTTATATTAAGAAATTCAATTAATATGTATAATATTTCTCTATTTTAATTTATTTGTTTTATTTTTAAGATTATACATGATATCTTTTTGAGTGATTTAATATTATAAAAAAAATATTATTTGATTTATTTATTTTTGAAAATGCAGATGGGATGATAGGATGTCAGCAATGATACCAGAAGAGGAAACATTTTATTGTGTGGGACTTTTACATTCTTCAAGTGGATATAATGAATGCAAAATTTTGGATGATCAAAATGAAGAAATATTAAATTATTGTGATAAAGTTGGCCTCAATATAAAGCAATATCTTCCACATTACAAGACAAAAGAGGATTGGATCAAACATTTTGGTAAAAAATGGAATATTTTTCAACAAAGAAAAGATCTATTTGATCCAAAGATGATTCTATCACCAGGACAAAGAATTTTTAATTAGCTTATCACCAATAAATGGTAGGATATAAGCGTAGGGGCGGTGAAGGATGACAAATATCTTATGAAATTAGTTGAGATATGCAAAAATTGACTCGGATATCACAGTGGTTAAAAACAAGCATACGGGTAGGGGGGGAGGGTTGTCTAAAATAGTCAAGTTTTTAATTGTTTGAGTTGATGTAATTTTATTTTATTTTATTTTATTTTTGATGTTTTGAAAGATAAATTAGATGATGTAAAGCTTTTAGCTACCACTTAATTATAATATGTCTAAGTCTTTTTGATAAGTTTGATGTAATAGGTAAAATAATAATGTTGATATATCACCTCCTAATTATTATAAGTTATTCAAATGTTAGGAAATGAATAATACTTAATATTAAGAATAAAATAGGTATAAAATAGTTAATTATCTTTTTAATTTTTTAAGTATTATTTGGATCAAATGTCATTTCATATCCTTATTTAAGAATAAGAACGAAAATATGCAAGATCATGTTATACTCGATAGCTGTATGGTAATATTTTACCTGAGCAAAGGGCCTGTCATGATAATAATACATACTTCGTGTCGAGCTCAGATCTAGCTATTCTAACTGTTTTTCGGCCTGTGGCGCCCTTAATTCCACGGGCTTTAACGGCCTTGACACAGCTTGCTAGGAGAGCTTAACAGAAGTAGTATTATATCGACTGTACCACCATCTCAGAACCAAGCTAAGAAGCTATATCATGATCTTTTATATTTTAGTAAAGTCTAGGACGAAGTTTATGGAGTTCATGTAATATATCTTATTTAGTCAACATAGATATGGATTCCTTAGCCGGACATAGTCACGGCCAGGGAGAGAGGGTATAAGTAAAGACTGAAATTTAAATAATTTACCTTGAATCGAGAAGGTTGCAAACGATTCCTCGTTTATTTTTCTTTTTCTTCAGAAATTTACAAAAGAGAGAATTTTCTAGAGAGAAGATCTAAGAGAGAGAGCTTTTCTAAAACTTGTTGCCCTTCTATACAAATGAGGGCTCTTATTTATAGAAAAGAAAAAAAACAGAAAGAATCATGTACAGTGAGAAAGGGTCCCGTATGTGGGTCCCATGCACAGTGTATCTACTGTGTGTACATTTTTTCTACTATTTTGTGGGGCCGTTCTTCTGTAGTGGCGGCTGCTCTTTTTATCAAATTGATTTCTTCCCCTTTAGTTTTTTGAGGAATTCTTCTGTTCGGGCGATATCATCTTCCGTTAGATCTTTTGTTGTATAGGGAGGCTGAGCATCAGTAGTCTCGTTTTCATTGCTCGATTCACTCCGCATCGAAGTGTCTGATTTATCAATTTGTCCTAGAGAGGGGAGCAAATCTTTCTTCACTTCTTCTAAATATTTTTCAATCATTTCATTTTTATCTCCTTCTTGAATGGAGATGCGTCTTGCCATATGTTTAACTGAAGTGTCAAAGACCTTCTTTTGTGGTGTGGTGGTGTATTCTTGAATTTTTTCTTTAATTGAATCCAAAAGTTCTTGTCCGTATAACGTCTTAGTCTTGGGATCCTTCTTCATTAATTTGTCCCAAAAATTATTATAGTAGGTCCGATATAATCCTGGAATCTGTTCTTCAGTGAATCCTAATTCAGGAACCCATTTATGAATCCATGGGATAGAGAATTCGATAAAGAAATATATTTGGTCAATTTTTTCTAGATAGCTAATATGATCAGCTAGGTATAATTCACTTAGTTGGGGTGAAACTTTAGCCCATGCTTTGTATAATGAGAGGAATGGGGACGACAATATCTTGACCGTCGGACCGTGGTATGACCACCAGTTTAAGAACCAATTTGGGATAGGTTCTTCAAAGACCTTTGCACATACCTTTAAAAACTAGGTGTGTTTGTGTTTATCATTGTTGTAGTAAAGGACTTTATCAAAGGCCTGGATATAATCCCAATACGTAAAGCTCATATTAATCCGATTTAGACTTATCTGTCTTTCTTTCATTGTGGAGATTCCCCAATTTTCAACAGATATAATCTGTTTGATGATTATTTTGGAAAAGTTATAAACGTTTTCCGCTGTGTTATAGCCTGAGAAGTG